>VZTI01002070.1:2206755-2283750 GCA_013397865.1 Struthidea cinerea | reverse complement strand
CTTTCTCTCTCTCTCTCTCTTTTTTTTTTTTTTTTTTGTCTTCCTTACAGTCCTATCACTCTCATCAGTATGTGGCCAGAGCAATATGAGTGAGTATGCAGAACCCCTTTATCTGGAAAGCCTCATTTGCCAGTTGTTTTCTTTTAGCTCAGTTGCAGCTAATCTGATGTCCCTAAACTATAGGGCATGGCTGACCCAAAGCAGTAACACCCTCAGGAATATTGTGCATGTATTTATTTGTCATCAGACTAATTTGATTTAAAAATAATGTTGTCTATATCATGAGTTGCTTTAGCCACCACTAATTTTTTTATTATTATTTTTAAACTAGTCCTTCCCAGTCTCCACAGCTGTTTCATGATGACACACACTCCAGGATAGAACAGTATGCTACTAGGTAAGAGAGACACAGTTTCTCACTAGCCCATTGCATTTTGTGGTTGATTCCTGCAGTTTTTAATACACACTGCTGATTGGATATTGTTTATTAAAAATATATAATTCTCTGTACTTAGAAGTAAGTCGAATGTTTTTAAATCATTAGCTTCTGATTACAGTTGTATTAAATGTAAAATATATGTGTTAAATCTATCATCTCTCATACAGAATGGAAACTGCTGCAAAATTGCATTATTTCTAAAATGTGCCATTATTGTTTTGTTTCTTCATTTTTAACCTTTGAACTAAACTGAACTTGTTGCATATACAGGTTTTCCCAGTAGGATGTTAGATCCACGGTTTTGTTTTCTTCTGTGATAGGCTGACACTCTGCATTACTGTTGGCTTTTGGCAGAGCAGGTTGTAATGACAGATGTTTTTTGTTCTGGGTTTTGTGGGGTCACCCTAGTTCTGTTGATAAAATGTCTGTTATGCCAAGTCCATCTCAATGTTTCTGTTTTGTTGAACTCTCTTCTGTACATTCAGAGCTGGTAATCACAGCATAATTAAGGTTGGAAAAGACCTCTAAAATCATGAAGCCAAACAGTTAACTCAGCATGTCTGTTTTCACCACTAAACTGTGTCCCCAAGTGCCACCCCCACATGCCTTTTGAACATTTGCAGGGTAGGTGGTTCCAACTCTTCCTTGGGCAGCCTATTCCAATACCAGACCGCCTTTTCACAGAAGAAACTTTTTGTAATATCTAACCTAAACCTCCCCTGGCGCAACTTAAGGCCATTTCCTCTCATTCTGAGTTAAGGGCATGATGATGGTGAAATGTTGACCAGATACCCTCTCAAAAATAAGTACCATGGGACCTGACTAGGTTTTTCTTCAGGTGTTCTTATTGTTGTATCTGATCTCCACAACTAAAAATCGATGTTAACTTTTTCAGTCTTTTGAATAAAAATTCAGACTAATGTTTAAGTTAACTGCAGCCTTATTTATGGGCACCTTAAAAATCTTCAGAGCAGTTTTTTATGTACATCTCTCATGTACATAAGGTATATTTTTCCTGGAAACTTGAATAGATAGAAAATTTCTGCTTTGATTTTAAAGAACTGTATGACCTTGTATATACAGTCTAATAATCTAGTCTTTTTAGATTAATTCCTTCCAAAATGAGGAACTGTAGGCAATGACTCCCTGTAATTATACTGCTTTTTGTGCTGTTTTCCAGAACTTGTCTGTCCACAGTGTGGTATTATTTGCCAAGCATAATTTTAGATGTTGCATGTGCTATATTTAAAAAGAATTCATCCTCTTTTGTTAGTCCAGCTTTAGAAAATTCAAAAAGAAAACCATCTGCGAAAACATCTCTTTAACTAATTTTGCCATGAGAGTTGTGGTGATGCTAGTGATAATTATACTAGAGTTAGAAAATACACTTTTTTGTTGTTGTTTGGCAAGTAGAATTAATTAATCATAGCACAAGTTTCTTGTAAAAGTCCTCTGGATTATAGGGTTTTGTCACAAAATCTAGGAGTTTATTCCTAATAATGTATACAAAGATTGCCATATCTGAGCTGTTTCTAAGTAGAATTGATTTTCACACTGCCTCTGTTTAAATTGTGCAGCATGTTGTCTGAAAGTCGTGGTCTTTCCCTGCCTTTCAGGCTTGCGCAGATGGAAAGGACCAATGGCTCCTTCCTCATGGACAGCAGCTCCACCACAGGAAGCGTGTAAGTAACTCAGACTCATTAAGGCTGTCAGGAATTTTGGTTATAGATTCATGGTGTAATCTTCATCAGTTCCAACACAGGACTTAGTCCCAGTGAAAGCAGCTAATAAGTGTGAGCCCAAGGATGCCTGCATAAGTTTAATTATCCCAAGCACCAATTGTAGAAATTGGTGATGTTCACTTGATGATGTGTGGGAGCTCTACGTTTGTCAGCCATTCTGCTTCAAAAGTGAGGATATTTCATGTGACTGGTAAAAGGCCACAGCTCTGTAGGTTCTACTTTTTATTCCTTTTCTGCTTTCATTGTAGTATAAAAGAAAATAAATCCTTTTCTAGGCTTTTGCTAGACCCTAGACAACTTTCTTATTAAAATAAAAGATCATCTGTACTTTGAAGGTTCCTCAGAGCGATAACAGTTTGCTACTTCTTGTTTATATTTTAGGTTTCTGTCTGCTGATCCATCTGTTTGTACCTGGAATTGTACTATGTAATAAACACAGTCCTACATTAATTGTACCAGTGCCAGTTTCTTCTTGGGTTGTTTTGGTTTTTTTTTTAAATTATGTGTCACTTTTATTGTAAAAACCTAAATTAAAATGCATTGGAAAACTTGGAAAACATAGACCCTTTTAATTGCTGATGAATTAAATACATTTTTTTTAATGTAAAACCAAATGTTTTAACCTCACTTTATCATCAGTTCACTTAATTAAATCAGTGTTGTAGGACTCTGCCTCTTCTAAGTTATTAACAAATACGATCAGCATTTTTAAAGAGGAAAACAGAAATTGTTCAGCTTTAGTTAGAAAATGCTGTTGGTCTCAGTATTACTTTCATTTACTGTTTTAAAATCTAATAATAAAATTATTCTATCCATGAGTGTATTTAACATTTTGAGGTTTAAAATACTTTGCTTGAAAAAAGCACGTGACCCCCTTTAAATGTTACCTCTTTCCTGATTAATTAACTCTATTTACATACCAAATAAAACTTTTATTCATGTGAACTGTTTTAATGTGTTTCTGTCATTGGCACACTCACCAGTGAGAGAAATGCAGCCAAAATACTGGCTTTTGATTTCCCTTCCACAAAAAAAAAAAAAAAGCAAGCATACTGTCATTTGGCAGGAAAGCTGGAAACTTGTAGGCAACTAAATGCTCATACACTTGAATTGTGTATTTTGAAATTAATGAGCCTACTCATATACAAAGACCAAACAACCACCAATCCCAATGATAAAAGGTGGGTGTATGCTGAATTTTTACTGGCAAATCACCTGTTCATTTTAAAGCAATTTCCCTGCATTCCTTTTCCTTAGAAAAAGAATTAACATGGAAAACTTGTGTACCAACATGTGATAGGTACCTCTGAATTTGGGTCTCAGTCAGGGGACTGTTACACAAACAAAATATGGACAAGAAAGTAACCTTGTACACCATGGCACCTTCTGTTTTATTTGCAGATTACAATGCATGCTTTCATTAAGGCATAAGTACTGAAGTACGCACAATTCTGAAGGCCTGTGGTTTGAAGTTTAAACTATTGTCTATTGTCGTAGAATCGTTTAGGTTGGAAAAGACCTTTAAGATCATTAATCCAATCATAAAGCATACATTTGCCAGGTCGACCACTAAACCCTGTTCCCAAGTGCCACATCTTCCTCCCTTAAATATGTCCAGTGATGTTGACTCAACCACTGCCCTGGGCTACCTGTTCCAATGCTTGACAGCCCTTTTTGATGAAGAGATTTCTCCAGAGAACTACAGAGATATGAAGTTTGTATCCCAGTCTGGATCAGAAGTTGCTGAAACATTGGGAATTTAGGAATATAGTTCAAATCTATTTTTACTTTTTAAACGCCATTTAACATAGAAATGGGGATGGTGTAATCATTCTTATATGGATGGAATTCGAAGGAGAAATTTGAATTGTGAATGCATGTGTTTTCAGTTCAGATACAGACCTCTGAGCCAAACTTCTTTTTTTTTTTACAGTGTTATTTCAAACATTCAGGAAACAATTACTAGTTTGGAAATCAAATTCTTTGCTTCTCATAATTGGAGTTGTCTTTCATGATCTTATTTTAATTGGTCCTGAAGAGTCCTTCCGTTTGCTGTGAATATAGAGCAGAGGCAGTATTGCACTTCATTTTGAAAGTTACTGCTTTGGTCTTGTCAGGTTCACCAGCTCAGCAACCAGACTTTTAACATTCTTCATGCTTCAGAGATCATATGTAAAAAGTCATTTACATTTGAATAAGAAAACTTCTGGTCTTAGTTAAAAATAATTAGTTTATTTTCAGGAATGCTTTGCAATATGCCATTTGATTAAGAAAGCACTCATCAAAGATAATTCTTGGGTTTTAACTAACCTGTTTTCTTGAATGTCATTGTGACTTCTATCTCTCTGACTAAGCTTTTCTAACCCTCCCCTTTCCTAAAGATATGTGAATTCCATTAAAAAATACATTTTCCTTAATCAGAAAAATACTTGTAGATAGCAAAAATAGGCACAGTCTCTACTGTAGTATGTCCAGCTTCTTTAAAAACATTCTAATGCTCTCATGCATGACTTTTCTGGTACAAATACATTGAATAGAAATGTTTTCCCTTCATACAATCTTCTCTTTACATTAGAAAGTTCTAAATGTGTAGGTTAGCATGTTGTGATGGATTTTGTTTGTCTTTAATTCATGCAAAAGCACCTCTATCTTTAAAGCAGACTTACCTATTCACAAATGAAGATTAGCATAAGGAAAAAATTAGGTCTTTACAGCGAAGAATGATAAATAGTGCTCCTAACAGAAAGCTATACCTCACAATTTGATAGATCATGGTATAGTAGAATGAAAATAAAAATTGTTAGGGAAATAGGACAAGAGCACAACTCTTCAATTCCTGTAGTGTATGAACTGTCCTATGCAGCCTATACTGAAGTTAATTGCACTGGACATAATATAAATACTTTCAGAATAAATGCAGATGCTTAGTAACTGTTTTCTGGTTAGTGCCTTTACTACAAGTTATCTTCACGTCTGCAGCATTGTTGATGCTATTTCACACTGATCTTAAGGCAGAGTTGGAACATATCTGAAATTTTATTTGTTAGGGAACTCTGCACTCAGGTTCAGAAGTAGGAACAGGGTCAGAAGTGAAGGCCATTGATACTTTTACCTGGCACTGCTACTTAATGTTATGTAAGTAAAACTGGAGCCCCAGTATGTAGTAGCTGAATACTGTGACATGATGTAAGTGCTGAAAAGGTATTTGTCACAATGAGAAATTTGTTTCATGTGATGGTAAGATTAGGAGAAGAACAAGTAAATTAGACAAAGTATTTTTGTGTACCTTTTTCATCCTTGTTCTAGTATGTCTCATAGCATCAGTAGGTCAAGGTACACTTTATTTGGACTAGAACGCATGATGCTTAGTATGAGAGCTACAGCAAAAATGCACATAGTCAATGAAGTAAGTTCACAAGTAGCCACATCTTCCTATCTTACATCCAATTTAGCAATCAGTTTTCTTAATCAGATAAAATAATGCACTGGTGAAAAGTGGTGGTCAGGAAATCTGAATTTTTCTTTCTGCAGCATAGTCCAATAAAAGGGAGGTTATATGCAGCTTTATTTGCCTCTTGCTTCCTCTATGCACAATGCATGTTTTGGAATAGACATGTTGAAAATGTATGTCCAGAAAGTGAATAAGATACTTCAAAGGCTGTTTTCCCTGGACTTCTTTGTTGGGGTGTTCTTTTCCTCTGAGATGTAGTTCTTTCAAGTCTGACCTTCTGGGATATCTTGTTTGCTGCTTTTTACTATGGTGAAATGCAAAATAGGAGCTGCAGCCTCTGCTGTTGAAGGACTTTGTGTACTTCTAGTTGTTTCTCAAAGCACACAGGGTATTCAATAAAATAACCACCAAGAAAGAGTGAGCAATTAATTTTTACGTGATGCTTTTATTTTGATTGCTGATTGCCGTCTCCCACCACTTCTACAGAACAATGTCCCAGATTCTCAAAATGAAAGTATTTGCCGAGCATAGAACAATGACCTTATGTTGTAGGTCATTTGAAGACCTGTCCTGGGACTCCTGTGCTACTAATGAATCTGTCCTAATTACAGTCATGAGGTTTGTTGGTGCAGGTTCAAGGTTGTTTTTTTTCAAACTAGTAATTTTGCAAGACAGACCAAAGGTAGAACACATGGTAAAAATACACTTTTGCTTCAGAAGACTTCCTTTATCAAGTGCCTGTGAAAAAGCATGCTGTCAGTTGCAACGTGTGATGCCTGAAAAAAGAGCAATCAATATTCGCAGCCTCTCCAGTAGGCTGAGACTCTGAACCAGTGGGAGAGGAGGGAAATGAAGTTTTTTCTAGACTGAATAACTGTGAGACCAAAATAGAAAATTACCTGTATTGTAACTGTGTTGATCTCATCTACTGGAGCACAATACAGTCAAAAGTATGTAAGCATTTACTGTGTAAACTCTTTTTTTAAAGTGTTTATAAGTTGCATTAAAAAATTAGGTTACACATAATGCAAAATCTTGACAGAATCTCAGATTTAACAAAGTCAAATTAATATAATAAATCCATCTTTACGGTGCCCTGTTTTCACAAAGATCCATTTTAGATGACCTAAATTTTGTTTATAAACTAATTCACCATTTTAAATCATAGACAGCAGCTTTTTGATGCCTAATTAAAATAACCAGACTAAACTAGATCAAGTAAATGTTTCCTGACATCATCATCACCCTTGCACAAAAGAAGGCTGTATGTGCAGTCACACAGTATCACTTAAATTCACATGTAAACGGTGTTTTGAAGCCCGGATGATAAAGCTGTGTTCTCTCACCTGCCTGCTTTAACACTGTTTTTGTGCTCGCCCAAGGTGTGACATTGAATTGCCAGCACTCTTGGCTTGCTGTGGCCATTTCAGTCACAGGGTACTCTGCACGTTTTGCAGGGCTGTGCCCCGCAGAGTTTGAAGCCCCCTGAGCGGTTACCTCACTTTGGCAAAAATTTCGCTATAAGGGGTGGGGTATTTTTGTCAGGGTGACTAAAGGGTAGAGAAGTACGATGAGGTTTTAATTATCACACTGGGACCTGATCCAGACTCCATTAACTGCACAAGCCTTTGTTTTAGTTTTAAGTAGACGTGAAGTATTAGTGAAAAATAAGTGATTATGAGTTTCCCTGAGATCACTCAAGTAGTGAAGAGGATAAAGCAGTTAAAGACTTCTTGTTTTGTAGATAAGGGGGTGGGGAGGGGAAGGAACACTGTTCTGTTTCTTTCTGTTTCTTCTCCAGCTAACACTCTTGGAGATCACTATTTTTTTTTAAGGACTTAAATGCACATGCAACCCCAATTATATTTAAACTCTATGTATATGTATTTAATGAAAAATTCATTAAATTTATTCATTTGCAGGGAAGATCTATGTTGTCATTTCTTCTCATGAATGTAGTACTGACTACAGCCACGATAGATAAGAAATAAGTGAATGTACATTATTTTCTTTAAACTCTCTACTAATTTTTAAAAGCAAAACTCAATAATTGGGTTTTTAATCCAGTGGACAGAACTGTCACAGGCTGTATTTTTTTTTGTTTGGATTTTTTTTGCAGGCATAGCGTTACTTGATGTACATTTCTTTGATTGTAAGAGTCTAAATTTTCAAGTCTCGATGACAGGTTGGAAAATGGAAGGCCACATGATTGCTTTGGGTAGATAGTGAATAGTTATCCTTGGAAAGAAATAATTTGGTGTTGTTCTAGAGTAAGATTAGTCTTCAGTACAAATTTTGTCTTAAGCAGTACTATAAAGAACAAAATCATTTTGCTAAATGATAGAAGTATTTTTTCCAAGAGACAGACACCAGGAATCAGGATTTATTAAATCTTTGGCTGTTTTGTCTTGCTTCTAGTATTGATGATGCTTTTAAATTGATATTGATATAGTGAGCTAACAAAAAATCTTGGTTCAACAGGATAAAATAAGGTTTTTCATTACACAAACAGTATTTATGCAACTCTCATCTGTTCCTATCACATGCATTTTCTCCTTTTGTCCCAAGAGTTTGAACTTATTTCTGAGGAACCCCCTGATCCATATGCATGGCCTGTAAGACACGTAAGGTGTTTTATTTGTGCATGCATTTATTTATAGACTATTTCTCAGCACAGAAATAACTGCTGTTTCGTCCAGGGTATACTTTTCTAAATAACTGGTTTTATTATTCATTCAAGTGAGACTGTATTTGGAAATTCTGTGGTGAAAGATGTTAAATTGACTGACAGGAAATTTTAAAAAGCCTCTTGAAAAGCTCCATTACTCTTTTATTTGGAAAAGAAATACTTTGCATAAAATGAACTTCTGATTCTTTGCATGTGCTTTCAAAGGCAGTCCTTAAGGATACTTTTCATTCCATAACTGGTTGATAGCAGCATTCACAGCTGCTACTTTCCAACAATAGGAGGAAAAAAGTTAGCACATGGAATAGTTTTAATATGGAAAAGTCTCTTTTCTAAATGATTTTTAAATACGTGCATGCATACTGCCCATGTGTTTGTCACTCTGCTTTGGCGATGCTTTAACTGTAGGAGATCTTTAGGGTAAAGTTTGTAGGGACAATACTTCATGGTATCGTAAGGTATGCAGTCTCTGGTTTGTAGTCAAGTAAATGGGATAATTTAGGGAGGATGTTCTTTAACATTTATACTGCTGCAGCAATTTCTCTCTTAAAAAATGATTAGTATATATTTTTCTGTTGATTCATCTTTCTTGAGTAAGCAAGCAAACAAGCTGGTTTTAGGATGTGGTATCTTTCACTTTCTATCCATCTGACTTTATTTATGGAGAAAAGCCAGCAACTTGGAAAGTACAGCACATCTATACAAAACTAAATTCACTTCAGTATTAAAGCATAATTGAAAGTGTCAGGACTTCTCTATCTCCTTACCAGAAGGTAATTTCATGTGAGTCAGGAGGAGGACAGTGTTATAGTTTATTTCTATCCCTGAACCTCTAAGAAGAAAATCTGCTACCAGTGCAGAATTTCAAGGTATTGTATGTGTGTATCAAAATAGGGGGGAAAAAAATGGAATGTTTTTCTCTAATTTTAATGGGTTAATTGAGCAAACCAAAATTATCTCCTAAATATTTCAAAAATGTCATGTATTGTTAAAAAAGCGGATCTAGCAGATCCTTGTTTGTTTTATTTCTTTTTAAGGCATTTCAAATCAGTCATCTTTGGTTTATATTATCTCCGGTTCTTGTTTTCACTGTTTCTTTTCAAGCCACTAGTGGCATTTATTCTTTCTGCATAGATTAAACTGATCCCTTACTACAGATAAATCTTTCTTTTCCTGTGTGTTGTATGTTTATATGGTTCCCTTCCAGTATGTTTTTTAGGCTTAATTCCTTCTCGCTTAGTCCTTTTCCATAAACAAGCAAAATCCCTCAGCTTGATAGAGATGTTTGCTCTCATAATAAATGTTTTACTGCTCTGTCTTTATCTGTGTTGTTTTATTGTTTCAGAGAGGATGAGCATGCCCTTATCCAGCAGTATTGTCAGACGCTGGGAGGAGAGTCACCTGTGAGTCAGCCACAGAGTCCTGCTCAGATACTCAAGTCAGTGGAGAAGGAAGAGCGGGGAGAGTTGGAGCGTATCATTGCTGACCTTGAGGAAGAGCAAAGGTCTCATAATCATCCTACTGGTGTCCAAATTGTCATTTTGTTGTTGTTGTTTGAACCATGCATGTACAATGTTGAAGATGAGAAAGACCTAGAAATTGTGATTTTAGCAAAAAAAGCCAAAAAAACAACAACCCAACGATCCACAATCAAGGCATGTGTTGTGCATAGCCTGGCTCTGTTAGATAGAAGAGGGAGTGTCTGTGAAGAAATAAATTAGTTTCACTTCTACTTCACTGCCTGTTTTTTAATCCCCCATAAAACAAGTCAAGGCCTTGTCTTTGTATGAGCTTTGTATGTGTTGTTAGTTGGAGGTGCTAACATCCTTTGATCTAAGAAGTCTTTTATTTTCATATATAAGAATGATTAAGTCATCATTCTCCTCCACTTTTCAATATCCCAGGAGTCTGCAGATAGAATACGAGCAACTAAAGGAGCAACATCTTCGTAGAGGAATAAACCCTCTTGCATCACCTCCTGACTCCGTTGTGTCACCTCAGCATGCTTCTGAAGATGCCGAGCTCATTGCTGAAGCTAAACTCCTAAGGCAACATAAAGGTCGTCTGGAAGCAAGGATGCAAATATTGGAAGATCACAATAAACAGTTGGAGTCTCAGCTTCACCGGCTACGGCAGCTACTCGAGCAGGTACTTGTACACTTGCTTCTGCACGGTGGATTTCTTGGTGGAGCAAAGGCATTGACATTTTACTGCAGATATTTTCACCATACACTCTTGGTCTGTTGCAATCAATCATTTCTAACGAGATATTATTTCTTACCCTCTAGTATAAGCCATGGTTAAAGTCAAATGAGCTGAATATTATTACAAGTGCTGGAGTGATCATGGGAACTTACGAAACATTGAGAATAACACAAACAAGAGCAATAGGTTTTCATTAATTAAAAAGCACCGGAAGAAAATATATACCCTACTCCAAGTAATGATGCCAGCCACATCCCATGTTTGACTTCAGTTTTCCCAGACACTTTCCTTAAATAATGTTTATTTGTTGTCACAATCACTCAAACTTCTCTTAGCATGCCAGAGACAGGTGGCCAAAGATGTGTCTGAAATACAAAGGAGCAATTCATTACATTAAAAATCCGGTTCCTCTTGAGTAGCATATTTAGACCAATAAGCTACAGCAGTGGTCTTGCACACCAGGAATGCTGGAGGTAAGAGCCTTTTATCAAGTGCCAGTAGCTGGAGATCGTGGGGTTTCCTTGTTGATGGAAGGAACACTTGATTGCTTTGGAAGTCAGCATGTGCACACCTGGGTTATAGAAATAATAGCAGCAACATATACCAGGTGTTGTTAGAGATGGTAGTTTGTACTATGTCATGTGTGGAAGCTTGAGTAATGAAGATAAATTTGCGTGAATGTTGTCTTCTAACTAATCATTACATCTGGGACAGAGTACAATAAGGCAAGTATTTCCTGCCTTCCATGAGTCGGATGACT
Source organism: Struthidea cinerea (assembly GCA_013397865.1). NCBI lineage: Eukaryota > Metazoa > Chordata > Aves > Passeriformes > Corcoracidae > Struthidea > Struthidea cinerea. The sequence continues at coordinate 2,272,467 of VZTI01002070.1, read as the reverse complement.
GGCTGTATGTAGTAGAGGATTTAACTAAGCCAAGAAACAGGCTACATAAACCAGGTATCAAAATGGCCTAAGTTCCTGCTGTAGATGATACACTCATTACAGGGATTAAGGTATTTGCTGTTTGTTTCACTGGCTGACTTTGTCATGTTTTATAGGTAGTTTTGGCTGAATAGGATTAAGATGCATCTGTTCCAATGACTTCCCTGCCCCTCTAGCAGCGTAAATTTTTTTGTTGCTACTGTTATTCTAGCATCTTTAATCAGTCTTTGAGTAGATGAAATATTTCACAGGGAAGATAGCAACTGGTGCACTGTTAAAAGTAATTAATAAAGTAAGGATCTTGGGATATGTGGCCAGTACTTGGTCTTTCAGAAAAGGGTTTAAAATCTGCAAAGAAACATGTTGAAAAGAAACACAGAAGTTCTGCCAAATCCATGGTCACTTCCAGCTCAGTGCTTAGAGCAGAAACTTGTTCCCCCCTTTAAACTTTTTTTTCCCCCCCCCCCCAATGTAGCTGAGGATGATCTTACAATTTTTTAATATTTTTGGAATCCTTATACCATTCTTAGTAACACCTTTAGGGTATACATTTTTGTTGTGATAAAGTGGGTGGGAGAAGGGACAGTAATTCTTCCATATCATTTCTGCCTTTGGAATTTTCTAGGCATTCTGCAGCTTTTGGGTTCAGATAGGGTAAAGTAGAATAGAGGTGACCTTCTTCAATGTTTCTGACTGTTTACACCTCATTTACTGTATGCTATTGCTCTTTTGCTTTCTGTCCGAATTGTCCTGTCCCTGTGGGAGTCATGCCATGCTTCTGATTGTTCCAAGTATTATTTCCTAAGGTCTTCGTTTCTCCTCTGTCATTTAATAAAGTGGTCGGTACAAAGTATATGAGGAGGTCTGCATTATTTCTTTTATAACATACCTGTGGCTTTTCCTTTCTATACATATCTTTACTTAATTTACCGGATGTTTGGCAAGCTATTTCCAGAATGTTGAAGCTACTCCCCTGATGGGGATTCAGAAATTATAAGTAATTTAAATTTTTATTAGTGTTCTTTGAAATTTATTTTGACATTAATAGAATCATGAAGCAGCACTGATTTCCATTACTGCCCCCTTTCTGAAAAAATGACCATTCTTCAGCATGTTTGTTGTTCTGTCAGCTTGGCCACTACCTTTTATGAAAGCCTTTCTCTCTTTCACTGCTTGGGGAAGGACTTTATTCGAAGCTTATTTATATTTATTTGTTTCTTTTGCTTTTACTGGCTGTCCCAGTTATTTTTAGTGGATAAAAAGAATACCTTTTCTTATTAATGAGACAGATGATTTGCATGAAAGATGCTCAAAAGTCCCAATCTCAAAATATATAACAACAGTGTAATTACTAGCATTAAAGGACACAGCTGTCTTACAGCAATGTCTTTGCCATAGATAGCATTTCATGCCATCTCTGTCTCTTCTATCAGCAGCAAGTCCCCCCGTTCCTCTTCTCCATTAGCCTCCTGACTGTTGTTTCATACCACTGAGTATAAGACGCTGGGACTTTCCTTTCTCCAAAAGATTGGAGTGAGTCTGTCTACACACAGATATTGGGGAAGAGAGTTAATGAAAGTTAGAAAGTTTCATGTAGTAACTGTTTAATCTAGATGAGAGCATTCTAGGACATTCTTCAGAGAGCACCTTTAGCAGAAATATGCATGCATCCTCACTGCACGTTTGTCTACTTCAGGTCACAACTCTGAGGTTACCATACTATTTTTATTTTAGCAAGCCCAAAGGATTGGTAGCTGTCACGGTATGTTGTCATTGCTGTCTGCCTGATTGATTAGGGTGCCAAAGAGGAAGGTGAAACAGAACTGGCATGTGACAGCTTTGATACCAACATGTTAATCAGACAGAGAAAAAACAAAGAATTCATTTTCATTTTTCTTTCTTCAGCCTTTGTAGATACTGCATTTGCAAAGTTGAAGTGAGATCTATTATGAAGGGCATTTAAAGTCTGTTTGTTTTTTTTCCCTGTTTTTTTCTGAGCTACTCAATAGAGGTTTCATATAGAATTTGACATTGAAGTTAGTAGGAGCTAAAATCATCTGTCAACAGCTGTATGATCAGACTGAGAGAGTAAATAGGGGCTGCAACTCCCTCTCCAGCTGAAAGCAGAGGAGCTTTATCAGAGGAGCACAGGAGAGTTTGTTTCTTTTGTAGCTGGGAGAAAAAGTCTGGAGCAAGAAGAAACTTCTGTAACAAACATGGTAATAAAATTGGTGTTTTTGAGGTTTCCTGTGATTCAGACTGGGGACACTGAGATTTAGTTCAGTTTTTATGAAAAGTAGAAGAAGTCAAGGAAAGAGCAGGTATGTCTTAGCTATCCATTAAGCCACAGAGCACTTCAGGCTCTTCTTTGAGAAAGACACCAGCGGAGGCACAGTGAAATAAGGCACTGTAGATTAAAACTGCTTGAAATAAATATCTCCTTTGAAATGCTTTAAAAAACTGCTGTAATACAGAAAAAAGCCACAATTTTAGAGTTTTCTGGAGAAGAACTTATCTGTCCCTTCGTATCTTTCTTTGGTTTTGCCTAAAAAGAAGTTTGAAAACTCTCTGAGACTGGAGTTGGAAACCTCTCCCTCATCCCTATAGAGGCATGCTCAGTTATCCCTGCTTTTATTTCTTTCAAGAAGAAGCAGCAGATATATAATAACATCTAGAGCTGTTTTCTTTTGGTTTCTGGCTTAAGGGTTGTCTGCTGAATTGTTTTGAATAAGAATACATGAACTTCATGATGGCTGAAAATAAGAATACATGAACTTCATGATGGCTGAAGTGGGTTGTGATGAAAGTGCTCATATTTTGTAGGTGTTATGCAATTGGAGTCAAACAGAATACGATTTCTATTGTTATTTTTCTCAAGTCCTCTAACAGTAAAATATTTAATCATATAAATACATGCAGCTATAATCTATATCTTCAACTGGTTTGCAGTTAACATTTTCCAGTATCTGATTATGATATTACGGCAATTATACCACTACCACAAACCTTCATTTTCTGCTCCAAACCCCACTCTTCAGCTGCTTAACAATATTGTCCTTAATTTGGAAGAAGAGTTTGGTTTGTTTTGGCTTTTCTTTTTATTGCAGTCACTGGTTCTATGTAGTGTAATGTTTATCAGTATACTTAAATGAAAATAAGTAATCAGACATTGCCCTCTAAATAGAAGATGATGGTTTTGTGGTTTTTGACTTATTTTTAAATCCAGCTGCAATATTTCATTCTGACTGCTGCATCAATATATGGTACACCAATGTAAGGTATTCCAAGTATGTTTTGTTTTCTCTCAGTTTATCCACTGGTAGTCCTTGTGCTCTGCCGTGCTCTTTTATCACTTACAGTAGAACTACTAAGTGGTACCTTGACTAACTCATCACCTCAGTTTGCAGGCATTTCATTTCTATCAACATGAACTGTTGACTTTGCAGAGCCTCACTATCCGTGACTGAGTCTAGGCTGCAGTTTTGTATGTCCAGCACAGATCTTCTCAATCACCCTCAGTCATCTTTGCACAGTTCATTCATAGTTGCTGCTTGAACAGGGACAGACATTTAGTCCAGGTGCAAGTTTGCATTTTGGATGATTCACATTCTCTCTGTTCATCTGTTTGTGGGGTGGGCAAGCAGTTACTCTGCTGCTGAAGTTAATTTTGTTGTTCTGTATTGAAGGGACTCTTAGCCTTGGAGAATTTGCTTCCTCTCTTTACCATTACAGCTCTAACATCTCAAACAGTGGTTCCTGGCAATACAGAATTGCCTGGCTTAAGTTATCCCAGGCTTCGCTGATTTAAAATCACCACACTCACTTTACTTAGACTCTGTAGCTGGATTGAAGCCTGGTACTGAGTAGCAAATTGCTTAACCACTTGATAGTAGTTCACTGTTCATAGAAGTGTCTTGACAGCAAAATCCTTCTCTGGCTTGAAAACATTTCCATTTTTCTTTGTCTTCTATGCAGACTAATATTTCTTGGTTTATTCTTTAAGTTTAAGCTCGCCCTTAGTATTGTTATACTGAAAGAGATGAGATTTAGAGGAGGAAGCAAAAAGATTTGCTGAGTGCTCAACATGTTCTGAGTGCAGAACATTTTCTTCTGTTTCTCACTGCTGTATATGGAAGAAAAAATTATCTTTCATTGTTCAACAATCTTCAGTTTTATTGAGCATTGTTTTTGTTAAATTGCAAGCTATCTCAAGAAATTGAATATTGCTGTTGAGGCTGTGAGGTGCAAAGGAGCAAACTTGTGCACAAATTAACAGCCATTCTGTATTCTAACTCTGCATCGAGTCTCATAGCTGTTCTAGGTACTTGCTCAGTTTCAAAGACCTTAAAAGCAATGATCTTTTGTATTACTTCAATATCTGCTTTTCATAGATTTACTTAAATAACTCCTTAAGCTGTTCAGAAGTAATTTGATGATTTGCAATCAAAAAGTTAAGTGATAGCAGCAACAATTTCAGCTACATCTACCTCAGATGTAAAGATTATTTCACTTTCTGTTTTTTCAGAACAATCACTTCTGGAGCTCAAATACTGTATTACTAGTCTCTTCCTCAAAAGAATTTTTAAAAGAAGGAAGGAAAAGAAGGGAAAAATGCCTGAACAAGGTCCCTTCCAATATTTCTGACCTGCTATGTTCTTTTTTTATTTTCTGTCCATATATGTATACTTAAATGTCATCTCAAACACACACATGGTTACAGCTAAATGTAATATCAATGTCAGTGATTCTTCAAGTGAATTTAAGAGTCCAGAAAAGCTTCTTTCTCAAAGTTATTTCTCATAATTTTCAGGAGTTTATGTAGTACCAATTTTTACGTAGTACAGATTCCTGCAAATTTGGTGCCTTCCGCATGGTCGAGAAGCAGCATCAGCAGGAGTGATGGCTGGCTACCACTTTTTAGATTTAATGAAGTGGTTTTGAATCTGTCTTGAGTCTTCACTTGGTTCTGGAGTTCTGTAAAACTGTTCATGATTGAACAGTTGTTTCTAAGCTTGAGTAGTCATCCTTGTAAAGCTTTTTAGGGGCCCTTAGCTGAATGTCCTCTGTGTATGTGTTGTGTATGTCCATGCAGATAAATACAACCCCAACAATCCCATTGTGTAGTCTTTCTGCAGAGCTGGACTGGGAACCTTGGCATACTGTGTGTGTTGTACATTACGTTGTGGTTTTGTGATGCAACAGAACACTATTTCTAACAAGACCATCAACTGGAGTCTTGTAAGAACTGTTCTTAAGTCTAAATTTTCTTCTAAAAAGTTCTTGGTTTAGTTTTTGGGGTTTTTTTACCCCTCAGCAGTTGTAGAGACCTAAGCCAACTTCCAATACTTTGAAGGACAAACAAGAAAGAGCATATAAAAAAGGAAAGGAGCAAGATGGCTGCATACAAGCCCACATTTAAATTATGTGGATACAAATAACATAAATTTGTGTCTTATTGTCTTTATTGTAGCCTGAGTCAGACTCCCGGGTCAATGGCACCTCTCCCTGTGCTTCGCCCCAGCACTCTGCCCTTGGCTTCCCACTCGAGCAGGACACAAGCTCACAGTTCCATCAGACAGGTGAGTGTTCGGATCAGATAATGTGTTCGTGAGACCACAGGTGACTACTGGATAGGTTTGTTGGCATCTTCTGGAAAGATTTTTAAATCAAAAGGAACAAGGCTCTTTGTGATGCTTCTGCTCAGTGCAGCTGGAGGTGTTGCTTCCTCACACTTGCAAAGAGCTGCGGTATCCTAAGAATCCATGTGACTGAATCGCAGACTTCTGACAATAGACTCCTTGTTTCCATCTGTTCTGACCAAGTGAATTTACTGGGCAAATCCATCCTCACTGAAAGGGGAACCAGACTTCATTGGACTGAAGTGGCCAAGAGCTGTTTGTCGTACAATACACACGTGGACCCAAGTAATCTGTCAGATACGGGACCAAATGTCCAAATCATGTAACCTACACTTCCTGTCTGCTTTAAAAATTCTTGTGTAACCTCTGCTTATCCTGGTATTTTGATGTTCCCACTCCCAAAAGGTTCACATCTTTAGGAATAATTCAATATTTATGGGTACGGGCTCTGCACATAAAGGGATTTCTCTCTTGAAAGATTACTTTAAATTCTCCGGTATCAAAACTCATTAATTTCACTGGAGTTAGCAGAAATAACTACAGATCATTGCATGGTCAAAAGTAGGGGAAAAGGGAAAATATTTTTCTTAAATTATCTTAGGTGCAAGTTCCTCCTGTTCTTGTTTTTAAGCCTTGTGTTATAGATTAAATATTATTTTGTTTCTGTGGAAAACAGGAAAAATATTCTGTTCCATACTGAACATTTTTCATTCAGCATTGCCATATGTTTTTATTTTATCTGCAAAAACATGAAACTTCTTTGATTTCATGCAGTGGTAGGTTTATGAAAGATGCTGTCTAATAGGACTGCCAACAACAGAGCCAGTTATGTCCCCTAACCATTCTCTTGGCTAAATTTAAGCATCATCTTTCAAAGAAATGGCAAGGAGAATTTTAGCACTACTGAAATGGCTGGTACATATTGAATAAAGACCATCTAAAAGATAAATGTTGGGATTTTTTCAGAAAAAGAAAGGTTTATTCACCCTGAAAGTTACATGACAAATCATGTGCAATTGGAACAGAATTTTAATTGAGTAGCTACTCAGTTTAATTCCCTCATCTTGCCAACATTTTATTTATTTTAACTGTAAATTTTTATATACTGTTCCTTGCTGGCAACTTGTTCTAGATAAATCCTGGATGCAATGGTTAAGCTTTAATAAAAGAGAAATGAGTCTGACTGCAAATCCATAATGTAACTTTCACTTCCTCTCCCAAGGCTGGCAATTATCAGTGATAGTTCTTGCACATTACAAAGGCTTCGGGTAGTGTTTTCCCTTGAAATGAAAAGGAGTATTTAACTGGAAGGTTGGACAAGAATGCCTTTTAGAATGTTGTTGTCCTTTTTTTTTCTCCTCTTCTTACAAAATTCATTTTTTTGTTGTCATATCTGCAGATGACTTGTTAGTTCCACCTCATGATACCAGCACAGATCTAACAGATGTTATGGAGCAAATCAACAACACATTTCCAGCTTGCTGCTGTAAGTTTAACAAAATATGTCTCTGAGAATAGTATTGAATTTGAGGTGGTCTTCTGAAGAAAAAAAGCTCATTCCTGTGGTATTGACTAGGAAAAGAAGTATCTCTGAGGAGATTTCTTGTCAAGATATGCAAGCTATATAATTCTGTTCTTTAAAATTCCTCCATAGACACTATTTGTGAAGGTAAATAAACGTTCTTGTTTTAAGTGGAAGCAATTCGCTATAAGAAAAGCCTGTAGCTCAATGTAGATTTTTCAGCAGTGCCCACATAAGGGAAAAGACATCTAGAATCTCACTAGCTGCTAATAAAAACCTTTTGTAGAACTTAAGTGAATGTAGAGTCAGAATTTCTAAATGCCCTTTTGTAATAAATCTTGAAAAAAAAGTCTTTAGACAATTAGTCCTTAGACTAATTACTGAACTAGTTATTAAATAGACCAGAGGATATCTGTGAATGCAGCACATAACACCTTTCCCTGCTTAAATGCAGTGGAAATTGATATTATTTTCAGTGTCTGTTAAAGAAAGATCAAAAGGACAACCAGCTCGTTCCTATGCTTGTCTTGTATCAGCTGACATACTTATCCTCCTTCTTCCGGTGTCACTGCACTTGCAAAAGTGAGGAGCTATCTCATGTATTTTGGTGGGTTTTGTAAAATACGTTTATACATATACATGTCTCTCTCTATATACATTTCAGCTGTTTTGCCTTAGAAAAGCAGTAGTGAAAGCTTTGATATATTCTCAAAACTGTTGAAAGTTTCAAATGAAATGTGATAATAGTGGTCAGTTTTAAAAGGCAGGAATGAGAGAGTGGCTGTTTATGCCCAGTCCTTTTAGAAGCATCAAGACTGAACTCTATGCTATTTCATAAACTCTGTGAACCCTGTTAAAATACCCCTTTTATCTCTTGTACGTACATTGCTTGGCTGTGAATAACTGCATCACAGAAGATGCACTTTGCGTGTTTTGAAAAAGCTGATAAGGTTCTAGCAAAAAAAGTCTTGTTTCAGCTGTCCTTTTTGATTTTTGATGAGTTCAGTAGTTCAGAGCGCATCGTTCTGCAAATTAAGGATTTGGTTCTAAGGAGCATCTTGTGAAGTCAACAGCTAGTGGAGCTCCTCAGCACACCTCAAGGATGTGTGTGTATACAAATCAGTATAAATGCAACTCAAGCACTTGTTCTTGGTTTTGCAAATTACTCTCTTGCTATGTGACTATGCAGCTACACGGTCATTTGGCCCAAATGAATTTAAAGCAAATTGCCTTGTGTCAGGGCAAGCTTGGTAATGACGGCTGTTCTCCAGGACTGGGAAACAGAAAATAATTCTATGATTCTGTGCACAAACACCTTGAATGAGGCAGGAGGATACTGCAAATGAAAATCATGCTGCTTCATATTGTGAAGTGTATCTGGGCATTCAAGATTAAAAGAAGGCACAGTTCCAAATTTCATGTGGTTTTTTCCCCGTTGTCAGGCTAAACCACATTGCCCCAGTTAGTAGGTACTACTTATGTTTGCTCTCATTCTATAACATCTTTTACTTGGGAGTAAATTTTTTTGACTGTGTCAGATTCCTATCTTAAATGTTTTAGAAGCCTGGAATGAGGATTATTAGTCTGGCCTTCCCAGCAAAGTGCATTAAGACTGAGTTTTGCTAAGGAAGACCATGACAGACCATCTAAGTCCGTCATCTTTTCCTGTGGCCTTTCGAGAGGGATCTCTCTTCCTGGCCACACAATTGTCTAACCTGCTCTATAAGACTTTAAATTATGTAGATTCCATGGACTTCTCCTAACATTAAAGTACAACATCCTTACCCTTTTTAATTATACCGAAGCTAAATTTTATCTAAACACATGCAACATCTCATGTCTGATTATCAAAAAAAACCCCAGTAAAATACTTTTTTCACCACCTCATCTTTACTTGTCTCTTCTGCCATGGCCTTAGCCTCCATTAAGGAGTTACTAGAGTTACTAGCATCTGAGCCTTATGCAGATAATATTTATTCCATTTTGACCGTTTAACAGAGACAGTTGTCTTACTTGATTTATTTGTTTTCATGGGTTTCAGGTTATAGTTCATCTTAAAAATCTTACTGTGTATGCTAAATATCCTTTATAAACCAATTATTCATATAGTAAGGCCAGCAAGGCTTTTAATGGTGGATTTTGCTGTTTTGTGGTTTGTTGGTTTTATTTTTTTGTCCTTCAGATCCACTGATCGTGGATATAATGCCTCTTTTTCCTTCCTTATTTATGTCAGTGGTCCTCAGAAGTAGGCAGGTGTACAACACTGTGCAGAAGTCTTGTCTGTGCATCTGAGTGACATCCAGAACAGAGCATTTTTAACAGATGATACTGTAATACATCACTCAGGGGTGTATAGGGCTACAAGTGGTGAAAATTAAGTAATTCATATTACCTACATATTTGTAATGCTATAAATTTGATAAAAGTAAGTTTGTGAAGAATTCAACCATTACAACACATTTCTAGTTAAATGTTTAGTCTTTTAAAGATGTGTCTTTTTGTTCTTCTCTAGTATGGGATTTTCCCAATAAGAGCTTTGTTTTGAAACTGTCAAGACGCAGAATCATGTAAATTTCTAACCTTTGTTTTTCTATTTGCAGCAAGTTTCACTGGCAGACCACAGGTACGAGACACGTTTGCCTACTTGCATAGGCATTGGAAACAAAGTAAAGCAAGTGGAAAAGTTCCATTAGAGCAAAGGGGCTGGGGTGGTTTTTTTCTACATTTTTCCCTAGAGGTCTATTTGGAAGTTAGACTGATACAACAGAAAGGCCAGATTCCAGAATATCACAGGTAATAGAAAATTTCTACTAGTTCAGACACTGCCAAATGTGTTATGGTTCTGCAGTTAGGCATTGTTGACCAGATGGAACCAGTTTGCATTTATTGGGGCCAGTTAGTTTCAAGCCAGCATCAACTTGCAAGATCAAAGCTGGTTGTTGCAAAGACATTCCATATGTTCTTGTGCCCTGGTTCCCACAGCTCCAGTTTCAGGAGCTATGGGCACCAGTGCACAAGGATCAGGAGCCACACAGCACCTTAGGCATTAGATTAAGCTGCCTGCTCTAAACAGGCAACCACTTCAACGAGGACTTTAAACACTTCAATATTGTAAACTTAGATTTCTTTTAACCTGAGTCTCTGGCCAATACATGTAAATTTTTAAAATGCAGGGATTTTGTAAGATGACATCCCAGGCCTGAGCTGAATGAGCCCAGAGCAGTTAGAAGTTTCAGTGTGTGTTAACACATGGTACTGATGCTGTTTCTCATCACGACAGGCCATGTGAAGCGTTCATTGGGATGTCAGCCAGTGCTGCCTGGCGTGCAGTACAGCCCTGTTCTACAGCCTGCCGGCCGCGCGTTCCGCCTCATCAGAAGCCTGCACGGGACCCCGGGACACGCTGTGCGCTCCGACTGCGTGTTCTACTTGAAACAGTACAACACTGAATACCCAAAGACGAGGATGTTGTTTTTATAGTATCAATTTTTTTTTCCTTCTTCCCTTTCTATGCAACTGTAAATTAACAAGCAGTGGAATATTTGTCACTGATTTGTATAAATATACAGCCAGGGGAAAAGGGGCAGGGGCTTTATATACATTCTTTTTGATAATCGTGAAGAGAACTGCTTAAGGAGTTTGGAGCAAAACGTTACAGTTATACATTCCTTTCAGCTCTTTGCTTTTGCATTGTAAAGTACTCTTATTTTCTCACACCTGTAATATTCTGTACTGATTATTTATATGCTAACCATTTGACCACACAGATTTCAGAATATCCTTGCATTATTTTCAGCGTTGGCATATGAAGTTCCCATAATCTGCATTATTGTTATTGGTTAACAAAAACTGTCATTGGGTGCAAGATACAGTATTTTAATTCAGTTAAACAAGGTAAAGTCTCATTTCAAGTCATAATCAGCATCCTCATGTACCTAAGTGGTATTTTTAACTTTCTTTTCATTATTTCCAGCCAACACACTCCATTTGGAGGATTATTTTTTTAAGCCTTACTTTACTTTGAATCAGGAGATAGCTAAAAAGAGGACTTAGATGATAGCTTAAGTTGGTTTTAGTGAGAACTAAGTTAGTGTAATCTTTCCCAACTTTGTTCGAAGACAAAGCTTTGCTGTTCCCTGCTGTGCCAAACTTGCTTCAAGTTTTGGAATTTACAGTCTATGAAGTAAAGCTCATTTCTGTGAGATCCCCTTCTTTTGTCTTCCTCTTGGAAATGAAGAGACAATTAGAAAGCCCTTTCCAATACTATTAGCAACAGAACTTTCTCCAGAACTGCAATGCACTTAGATATTATCATTTGGCATTGTAATCTTGCAGATCATCCTTATCTTTGAAATAATTTATTTATGTACTGTTGATAAGGATAATTATGGAAAGTTTATGTCACTGGTCAGCTGATCTCTAGTTTAAAGATTATCATAAGAGATTTTAATGCCTTCACAGAGTTTACAATGCTGCATGGACACTTGCTTTAATTCTAGGACATACCTTTAATTGGTAAAACTGCATGCAATATCTTTCATGTATAGTAGAGAGAAACAAAACTGTGTTGTTCTTAATTATTACTGAAGGAAAAAAAACCCCTTGTCTCAAAATGCTATTGAAAGAGGTGTAAAATTCTGTACTGCTACTAAAAAGATGCTAGGGGACATTAAAAGACCAGGTAAGGAGTTTCTAGTGGTTTTGTGAAGTTTTGCCTGCTAGACTGTCCTGCACCCACAGTATTTACTCCTGAACTGCTGCTGCTCAAGGAGTGATTCAGGCACAGTGTTGACCACCTTCTACTGTTGGCACCAGTGCCAGTTCTTTCTGAACCCTTTGGCAAATTATTTAACCACTCTGCCTCTGTTTTCCCATCTGTAAAATGGGGATGATAGTACTTACCTCTCAAAGGTGATGTAGGACTTAGTTAGCATCTGAAAAGCTCTGTAGAAATGCTAAGTATTAGTCTTGAGAAAGTGGAGCAAAGTTGTCAAGGTGAAAAGAGAAGATGCTGGCGCCTATAAATGCTTCATCTATTAAAATGTTAGGTAGTTATTCTGAGAAGAAAAAACCCCACATTTTACAGAAGAGGAAAGCCATGACCACCTTTCTACCTCAGACCTATCTTCATAAGTAGTATTGGAAATAGCTTTATATTCTGTTCTCTGCAAAGTACTCGGCTTTTATCAAGCTACATAATTCTCTAGGCAAAAAATCCTTAAAAATACTCCCAACATAAGTATAAAAAGAACTCAGTAGTGAATTTGGTGGGTTTTATTTTTGTTCTGAATATGAGGTTATGTATAAAGTTGTTTTTCTGCCAGTGTTTGTATGCATCCTTTGTCCTCTGCTGCCAAGTAAATGCTGCTTCAAACACTACATTCTAACATTCTTCCTCTGAGACAATAATAAATAAAAGGAATATATTGCAGTAACATGAGAAAAAGTATGGAGTTCTTCCAAGTTTTGTGAGTTTTAAGGATGGCACATCTCATTGCTAAATGCTGAAAATTTCATTCTGAAGATTAACATGAGCGTGCTGTGATAGTCAATTTGTATATCCTAGCTTTTTCTTTGTGTGGTTTGAATTTATATAAATAAGATAAGCAGTGGGTTTTTTCCTCATAAATCTTACATATTTTCTCCAGTTTTCCATCTTTAGTGATTTTAGTCTGGAATCTGGAATCCGTCTCAGCTTCATGACAGATAGTAAATCTGATCACTGAGAAGCAGACTGCCTTTTTTTTTTTTGAATGTTCTATACATGTATTACAGAGCAGCAATAATGCATGAGGAGAACTGTAAATTAGTCTTCAGGTTTTTGGTGGCTTTCAGTCAACATGCTCAGCTGAACCACAGCATTAGGTATTCAGTCAGAAAGTGCATTTCCTACCCTGTGCTGGTTTGAGGCATTTGCAATACTGCAAATTGTGTTAATGACCGTGTTAGAATTGCTACACTTAAAGGAGGAAAAAGTCCAAAGCCCTAACACTTCTGTTTCCTTATCATAACTGTTGGCACTGGTTTCATGTTTAATTGTTGGGTTTTGTTTGTGTTTTTTTTAACTCTAACAAATGGCAAACATAAGTGTCAAAGTAATGACCTTTTCCCTCAGTTTGTAAAAGGATGGTTAACAAATAAGTTGTAGGGAAGGATAATGTTTTTCACATTATTCAAGTGATTCAGCAGTTAGCAAGGAATTTAACTACAGAAGTAGCAAATATTAATTCAAAGTAAGTTCTGTGTTTAGAACAGTAAGTGTGTCTAAGAGGAAGAGACTGCTGGATTAAAGCATGTATTAAACCACACAATCTGTCATTTTAAAAGAAGTAAACATTTTAATTATATGTTTGTAGAGTTGAAGGCAGCAGAAAAGAGAGTTATGGATCAGTACCAGGGCCTGACTTCGGGACTACTTTATGAAAGTGCTCCTACCTACAAGTTGCACCCTCCGTACCCTGACTGCCAAGGTGGCAGGTGCCAGAGCTCTGTAATGCTGCCACTTAAGAATTGTGCTTCAGTGCTGTGCCACAAAGGTCCTGGCCCTTGACAGGGGGAACAGAATGGCATCCACTTCTCACCAGCCACAGACCTTTTCTCAAGGGTGTTGGGGACAGGGCTTGGCCACTTCTGGTCCTCCACGCACAGTGCAATGCTGAGCATTCCCTCGCTTCGCTGCCCAACCTTTACCTTTAAGCACTCACCAGCCTCATATGCTGTTATTTTGTCAGGCCCAATAAAGCCAGCCTGATACTTTTCATGAGAAGGATTATGTCTCAGTCCGAAACACATCTATGTAAAACATCAGGAGGGACACCGTCCTGCACAGCCCAGAATGGATGGCATTGGTTGATAGCATATCCGTTTAAATTCTCATTAGAAAACACCCTTAAGCTGTAGGATTAACATGTCAGTTCAGTTTTTTAGAGAAGGTGCAAGGTTGATGCATCTAATTAAAATCAGAGGGTAGAAGTCCTTCTGCTATTAGGGCTTCATATTCAGGGGAACTTCCACAGTGGAACAATCATCTTCATGTGGGTGGTATTATTTCTTCTTGGACCAAGAGAAGGCTCTTCAGATGTTCAAAACCAAGACAGATTACGAGACACCAGCCCTGCTAGGTCAGAGATACTGGACAAAGGCCATCGGTATGCACACAACAATTTGTGGCACCTCACTCTCCTGAATCAAGGGTTCTGTCCTCTCTTCTGTTTATTTCTACAGCTGAAAAAAACCCAACAACAACAAAAAAAAAAAACCCAAAACCTCACCAAATGACAAAATTAAAAACACAAACAAAGAAACCTAAGTTCAGCCAAATTAAAAATGTATTACTGTAATGGCCAAGTTTTGGATTTATGCAAAAGACCAAAATATTTTTCTAAACATTTACAGTACAAACTACTCCTTGGGAAAGAATTTGTTCATTATATGTATTTTTTGTTCTCTACTTTAATATGGAGTTTCTTTAAGACAAACCTTCATAAAAGTACCTTTTTGCAGCACTGCAAAACTGAGTAATGGATCCTGTCTCCTGTCATGCAGAAATGAAGATGTCATGCCATATGGCTGAGAATTCTGTTCCCACAACAACAGCAATAAAATCAGTCTTACAAATCCTGGCAAGGTGTAAATTAATAACAGTGGGGTATGAAAAAAACCCAAGCAACTTTTAGGGGGGAAAAAATTATTCGAGCAGGAAGAGATCTCTTGCATCTTAAAAGCAAAAAAGCTCTCAGTAGTCATCAGCTGTTGTGTTCCTCAAACAATGTTCTTGAGGCTGGAAAAGGTGAAGTCAGTCTTGGCTCACATAGCTTTGGGAGCCTTATCTTCTGTCTTTAGTACCACTTTCATGATGTGCCAGCAAAAATTACGGTCCTTACAATTTAAATTTATAAATAAGGAAGAACAGCTGCATGGAAGTGCAGCAGCTGCCTTCAGAAGGAGTAGGTAGTGTTTTCATCAGCTGCTTTTCTAAACACCTCTGAGACAGCAGGAGTGGGCTGGTTCAGCTCATTTTCCCAGTCATCTCAGCACTGCAGCAAACTGGTGCAGCCAACACAAAGGTGTCATTAAAATTGAAACCTGTTCTATGTTAGTATGCTTATTAAAAGTGAGAATCTGGGAGAGCTGCATAGAATTACTAGCTAGTGCTAGTGTTGAGTACATTGGACAGGAAAAAAAAAGAAAAAATTCACACACCACCTTAGTGTCTGTGCTTTGCTGTCTCTCCTCTCTCACTGTCATCTCTGAATCTGTAGTTACAGATTGACTATTCATGCTCTTGTTAGTCACTATATTTATGCAGTCAGATAAACACTGAAAATGTTTGGTTTCCTGACTGAGATGGGTTAACCCTGACTATCTCTCCCTTCCTCATCTGGACAGGGGAGAGAAAGTATAATGAAAGCTCATGAGTTGAGCTAAGGACAGGAGAGATCACTCAGCTGACCCACAAATGACATATACATGAATAAATAAAAGAACAGACAGAAGATACAGTAGTGACTGCCGCTGACAATCCACATGACTGATTTAAATGTAAATGGAAGGAAGGTAAGGGCTACCTAGATCCTCATCCTTGAAGATCAAAGTGATGTTTATCTTCTTCCAGTCCTCAGGGTCTTCCTCTGCTTCCCATGACCTTCCAAAGGTGATTAAGAGTGGTCTTGCAATATCAGCCACTTCTCACAGCACTCATGGGTACGTACCAACACAGCCCATGGGCAGTTTGTTCAGTATATCCAGTTTGCTTAAGTGTTCCCTAACCTGATTCGTCTCCACCAAGGAGGAGGACATCTCTCTTGCTCCAGACTTCTGGCCAGTCTTACTAGTAAAGACAGAGGTGAAGATGGGATTCAGTACCTCAGATGTTCCTGTGTCCCTTGCCACCAGGTGCTCTTCATGTTTTCCCCAGCCTGCTTTTTTCTTTTGATGTCCTCATCAAAGTCATTCTTATCACCTTTTGTATCCCGTACCAAGCCTTGGCTTTCCTAACCCTATCCCTGCAGAACTGGGCAGTGTATCTGTATTCTTCTTGGTCCCCAAACAGGCTGAAGTCTGCTCTCCTGAGGCCCAGGGATGTGATTCTGCTTTTTGCAATCCTGAGCACTACCATCTCATGGTCACTGTAACTACAGCGACCCTTAACCTTCACATCCCTTACCCATTCTTCCTTTGTGAGTAGGAGGTCCATCAAGGTCTCTCCTCTCACCAGATTCTCAGTCATTTATGTGAAGAAATTGTCACCAGTACACTCTAAGAAATTTTCCCTCGACAGTTAGTATAATTCTTTCATGGTGTCCTGAAAAAATCTTTTGCCAGAGAATGGCAGCACATGACTAGAGGACCTTTTAAACACAGATGATTTGGTTGATTTTGTTCAGTACCTCTGAAAGTATTTTGGTGAGCAGTTGTGAGAAATTTAATGAATGGCAGCAACACCCACACAAGTAAAAACATCCAGCTGTATCTCTGTCTCTCCAGTGCCAGCAGCCCCTCTGGAATGGAAAGTGTAGCTCTGACCTACTTGCTTTCAGCAGACTGTAATTAGAGCACTTATCAATTTTCTATAAAAATACAGATGTGAACAAATAGAAAACCCAAGTGGCTGAAACGTGAGCAGAATAAAAATGTTATTTCATCCCCTAAATCCCAGTTCCTGCAAAGATGATGCAGGCAGGCTGAAAAGTAAAACCAGTGAAACGGCAGTGAGCTATCAAAATAACAGTTGAGTTTATTAGGAAACACAAGCCAGACTTTATACCCAAACAAGATATACCACAGGATTTGTCAGTCTGCTGCCTACACTTGGAATTACTTCCTCCCCAAAATGTCTGCTTGCTTGCTGTGAAAGGAAAATTAGTGATAGCTTTAGTAGAAGAGAATTATTTTGGCTTTCAAACTCATCTGATTTCTCAAAGTGCAGATTGTGCTACCCATTTGGTGGCAGGGAGCTGAACTGGGTGTCCAAAGATGGACCCAGCAGCCCAGCCCCAGTGTACCCAGATAAAAGGGAATAGTCACTCCCTTTGATCTGCAGATTAGAGTTTTGTTAGGACACCCTCCTTTTGGTGCCAGAGTACTCTGCTCGGAACAACACACGACCATCCATGGAAAAGGCAGTAGGTGATAGATGAGGCTGCTGACTTCCACGTTAACCCACTTAAGTCAGCTTGGTAGCATCTGGCAAAGAAATTCTTCTGATAACTATTCACATTCTTGTTACTGCAGGCAGTTCGGCTCTCTTTCCCTGCAAATCACAGTACTTATAACATTATTTAGAAAAATGGGATTAGGAGACAAATATTTCCTAATATGTCACTTTCATTTAGCTGCTCTTCTTACAGAAGAATGCCTTGCTTTCCCAGGCATTGACTCATATGTGGGTTTGACTTCTTTCATTCACATCTCCAGACATAGTCAACCTTTGAACATAAAAAACTGAAAAACCAAACCACACCTAGTGTTTTAATTAAAAATTACATAAGCTTGTCAATGTTGTTGCTCACTTTATTATTTATGACATCTCTTGTACTTTAGAAATTACTACCAAGTGGACTAAACTAGTACACTTTCCATTTCTCTTCCCAAAGCAGGGCTCCCACTGAAAGCTTCTTGGAAAATTTGACTTAAATAACAATTTGATGAATAGGACAATGTCATTACACGCCACTAAGATACACTCCTTAAAGGGTGACCACAAGCACCCTCAAACGTGATCTCTTTAAAGTGAATATAAACCAATCCAGAAAAAAAAAATCCATCATACCTTTCAAGGATCTTTGAAAAAAAAAACATCACTGTACATTCAGAAGCTTAAGCCTGTCAGCCTTGTCTGCAGTCACCGCATTTATTTATTAGCTTTTAACCCAGTTGCAAAGGAAAGAGAAGTTTATAGCACATCTGTTTCCTCAGAGATTGGATAAAATATGGCAGTTTAGTTAATGAGAGTATTTTTTCTTAATCTATTTTTGCTTGGATAGCTGATATAAATAGATGCTTAAGAAAAAGAGGTGGGTTTTTTCCTTATTTCTAATAGTAGTAATATGACCCTCTGAAACAAAATGCACCTAGCAGAAATTTGGATTACATGATGATATTCCACACCCATCTACCCTCCTTCCTAGACTGGTAGAAGTGACAAGGCAAAAATCAAAAATATTAATGCCATAATGAAGCAGATGTAAAAAATCAGTCCTGAGGACTACCCTTCCAATTAGAAGTGTCCCAAGTAGCAACATAGGAGATACCATGGCATTTTTTCAGTTATATATACACACACATACAGTATATTATACTTTTATATACATACACACCCTGGAGACCACTGTGTGTAAAAGGACAGGATTATACCAATGAAAGTTTAATAAACTTTTATGAAAAAGAAAATAAAATGGAAAAAAAAGAAATCACAGCTGGCTCCCACACCATCTGCCTTAGCACCGCCCTGGAGCTTGCCCCTCCCCATCAAGGGCAGTCTCCTCTCAGGGAGGCACTAATGGCCCCTGGAGGCTCCCACTCCATCAGGCACTCCAAGACCTTGTCCTCCCCACCAAGGAGCAAGGCAGGAAGGGGAATAGCCCAGTTCAGTCCCATCCCCAACCTGGGACCACTCAGTATTCTAGTTCAGCATCACTAAAAAGGAAAGCTGTGTTTATCTGGTCGGTATTAGCAGCATAAAGGTGGTAATTAAGTAATAATCACCTTAAAAATGTGCTCTTATCTTAGAGCTTGAGAAAGAACAGAGACTGAAGGCTGGGGAAATTATCTCCTGCTTTAGCTCCAGGGAAGCAAACACCGAATGAGCATTCATATCAAAGCCAGTAAATAATTTGGCCAATTACCTATTCCCACACCACCATTGAAGTTTCTTGATTGAAGATTGCAAACATTTATGTTTAGCCTTCAGCTTAGTATTTAGAATGCCATATAGGAACTGACTCTGCATTAAAAATTTATCCCTGAGTTGCTGCTTAAAGTCAATACAATCAGTATTCATTTCTCTGTGAGTGAGCACATGCAAGAAATACTATTTTTCTATCATCACAAACCGTCTTTTATACGTATAAGCACAAGGTCTGTCATGGAATTAATTGCCCTTTCAGTTCCCCAAATACCTTGATGTGGCAGGGTTGAGGCAATTTTGATATACATGTTAGTATACCTGATAAACTACTCATTTTAGAATTACAGCAAGGAGTTTCAACATGCACTGAAATAGTGGGTTTTGCTAGAAGTTTCTTTGCTGCTATCCTTCTCCCACAAGAAGCCCTAGAAAATGTTTTGGGAATAGACGGGCGCCTCTTTCCACTTCATCTCTCCTGCAGTTCACAGAGGGCAGAACACACTCACTCTGTGCCAGTCTGAGTGTGTGCCTTGGAATGACTCCCCCTCCTTCCCTCTGGTATTTCACCAGCGCTGTATTATATTGCAAATACCTTTAGTAAGGGCCAAGGAATAGATTTATCAACCCACTGTCTCCCTATGACATTTTCAGTAGGCTTAAGCAGATTTAAAACTAATGTAGCCGCAAAGGTGTCAGCAAAAGCCAAACTTCAAGAAATTAGGTTGCCAGTGAGTAGTTAAGGACATTCTAGGCCAGAAATTTGCCTTTGTTGTCAGTACACAAGAAAAAAAATAGGGTCTCTAAGAAAATAAAAAATAGTTGAATTTAAGGTAAATCAATGACATTGCTATAGCATTAGAGGGACAGACTTTTCAGAGATGCTCTTTCTGCAGGAATTCTAAAAGCAGACCTGCAGTCTAGCTGCGGGTCCTGGCAACTTAGGCATTAAGAACTTGCCATCTGTGACTGTAGGTTTCCTCTAAGGGCACTGGACTTCTTAATGGTAAATCAGTTTCTTAGGTATTGACTTCTCAACTTAAAACATTTGCATGGAAATAATAATAATAAAAAACCCCCAACCAACTAACCAAACAAAAAAATCCCCAAAAAACAAACAAACAGCCCACACCAAGAACTATACCAACAAGATAAAGTAATCACCAATGTAGGGCCCAAAACTCTAAAACCATGGTTCTCAAACACTCTACCTTTGCCAGAAGGCAGCCAGCATCTAGAAATTAAGATTCATATCATTGTGTAGACATGTTCGTGTAAGGGTAAAAAAAAAGGGTGAACCAAGAAAAGCCTAAAGAATGCAATACTAATGCTGCTTGTGGTGTGCTTTAGTCCTCAGCTTTTTACACACCTTGCCCTATCTTCTGTAAAAGCCCTGAACAGCATCTGTGAGTGTTTATACCTGTTAATGGTCCCCTTCTCATTGGTAGTGCACTCCTGGTGTTCTCTCCAAAACTGGTGGCACTTAAAAGATCTTCTTAAGGAACTAATCTCAGAAGCTTTATATTTCCAGGTTTTTTTTTCTTATGCTGCAAATACAGATGGATGTTTGACAGCAATTATGACCTCTGTCTTTCTGAGAGATATTTTTATTCTTATCACAATGACATACTGCTGTCCAAGGTTAGCAATCTGTGTCAAAGCATTTACAGGATATTGCATGGGTAAGAATCACACTGCAAACAACTAGATAAATGCTTAACCAAGTAAGTTACAGAAATGAATGATGATAATTTAGGACTTTGCTAAATTTAGCAAAAATTTCTACTAGCTATTTTCCTACAGCCCATTTTCATGAACTCCCTTATGCCATTAAAGTATATAAATATAAACTACATTTAATGAGAAAACAAACCTCACTCTAAATATCAACAGCCATCAGGCATTCTTTCCTAATAGAAACAAGTTCTGGGAAAAGTCCCTTCACTTCCTTCAAAAAACAAAACCTAAACAAAAAATCCATGTATCAAATGCATAGATTGAAGAGTTCAGACATTCCATAGAAAAAAATTAATCCTACTTCAGCCAAGAGTCTACTACTATCCACTAAACAATCCCTTCTTGTCTGCATTGATTTAAAGTTCTCTTTACTTGTCCTTTTTTAAGTTAAGTGCTCCCTAGTTTGTATGTCTCATGCACAGAAACTGACTCAGATGCTCAGGTTGCCATCCGTGGTGGCTTTTCTAACTGTGTGCTACCAAGGAACAACAAGGGAATTAAAGGACTGGAACACCTCTCCTGCAAGGAAACATTGAGAGAGTGGGGATTGTTCGTCCTCGAGAAGAGGAGGACCAATGCATATAAATACCTGATGGGAGAGTCCAAAAAGACAGAGCCAGGTTGTTTTCAGTGATGCTCAGTGACAACACAAGGATCAACGGGCACAAGCTGAAACACAAGAGATGCCCTCAGAACATCAGGAAACATTTCCTTATTATGAGAGTCTCCAAGTGCTGGCACAGGCTGCCCAAAAAGGTTGTGAAGTCTCCATCCCTGGAGATACTTAAAAGCTGTACAAGTGACTGGTTCTGGGCGGCACTGCTTGAGTGGGGAGTGGATGTTGGACAAGATGACCTCCAGAAGTCCAACCTCAACCACTCCATGAGGCTGTGAAAGTGTCCTAAGATTAAAAACTTTTCTGTTTAGACTATTGGAAGGCTTTATACTACAAACAACTCTTTGTACACAGTTAAAAAATAGTGAAGTATGGAATCCCATTGGTCAATGAAGTGCTTCCTAGAAACAGAGGCAGCCCTTTCTCCAGCTGTTTGAACACTGCACCAGCTTTCTAATTAATCTCCTTCACCTTACCTGACTTCATAAAGCAGGAAACAACAGCTTTTCAGCCCTTCTCTTTCTTGCTCTTTACTCATGGAAAGTCCTGGCCTTCCTTTTCACTGGAGCAGATCCTGAACAACAGTGTACCTTGGGAAGGAGGCAGTACCCAAGAGTGCCAGTTGCCAAAGTTACAAAATGGCTGGTATAATTTTCATATACCCATTTGAATTTGGCATGGAGAGCTTAACTCAGATTTATTTTTCCCCTTCGTGCTCAAGAGCTGCGCAGCCAGCCAGCTTGTGGCTCGCTATGTCACATACACGTATTATTTCACCACTAGTGACAGGGAGGCACACTCTTCCAGCTGCCTCTCTCTCAGCTGTTCCAGGTGCAGTCAGAGCTCCTGGACCCAGTCACTCCTCTGGAAGTGATTCAGGACTATATAAGAGGGATGGCAACACAAAAAAGCTAAGATGCTTTCAGATTTTGAGAAAGTCTTTATAAGCAGGATAATGAAAGTATAAACACTGAGTAAAAGCCTCAATTCCTACTCCAACCTCTACATTGTCAGCTTTGTGTCTCAGTATCAAATTGATAGACATACACTGTGCTAACATAGACTGAAACTAAGATTACTTTTCAGTCAAGCACCTGCCTGAAGCAATTTCCTTCCAGGAAGCCAGTTCACTGCCATATGGACACTCCCAGGAGGGAGGGAGGCATCTCAAGGCAGTATCAGACCAAAGCCAGGAGAAGTCAGCAGCCTTGTGCAATGCCCAGCTAGACAAAACTAAGTAGTTTGAGGGTCCCCTATTTACCTGGGCCCCACAGCATCAGACAACTCTTCAGCTGCAAATCTTCCTTTGCAAAGGCCCAACTGGGCCAGTCTCAGCACCCTTCCTCCAGCTTACGGCCAAGATGCAGCTCAAATGCATTCTACTGGAATGGCAGGGGGGAAATCACAGCACCATGCACACAGACCTGCTGCTTTCCAAAGGTCTGATAAATTAAATTATTCCCTTTTAAGTCACAAGCACCCCTTCAGTTCCTCCTACTCTTCTCCCTGGTTGCCCAAAAACAAGCCAAACGCTGGAAGGCCACTCAGTAAAAAACTGATGAGAAAAGGTTCTTCAGTTTGCACTTCTGCTGTGCTCTTGGGAAAATTAATATCAGGTTAAGCCTCAGGCATTGCCAGATTTACCAGTTGTGAGCTGCAGCTGTCTTTTAAATTAAGATTACAAAACTAAAAAGAGTCCACGGAAAAGGCTACTCCCCATCCACTTCAGTGCAAGCTGAGAACAATCACTGAGGTACCTGTACTGCAAATATCTACATTTAAAATGGAAAGGAGCTAAAACCCCAGCACTCTTTGACTGTCATGGGAGTTTTAAGAGGGTTCAGACCTGATTGCTACAGTACTGCAAATTAGAATCGGAGGCAGTCCTTGGCTTTCATACCATTAAAAGTTCACAGCTATGAGTGCTCCCACATGGCTTCAGCTTCAAGTGTCAGACTCAGAGAAGGGGAATAGTTCTTACCACATCTTTATTTCAAGCCAGAGGGGTTTTGGTTTGGGTTTGTTTGGATGTTTTTGAGAAAAACCAATATTCCTAAAACACTTGATTTGTTATAGAATCCCAATTCCTGCCTATAAATCCAACATAATTTGATCTTAGTACAGTATATTTATTGTCTCTATTACTGGTAAAGCTTGAAAGGAATCAGTTTTTGCCCTGCAGCAGCAGAAAATCTCTGGATCTCCCAGCTGTTTATCATCTACTTTTGTAACTTCATCCTGTGAGACAACAGGCATCTACCAAAAAGAGAGCCCTTTTGCACATTATTCAACCTTACAAATCATTAGAGCTGGCATCTAAAACTACAAAGTACCAACAGCCATAGTGACAAACAACATGGATTTACTGCAGTCAGAGAAGAATATTTTCAGCTTTGAGTGTTTTAAATAAGGGATGTATCAGCAGACAGTCCTTACCTTCTTTCTCTTGAAGATAGAGGGGAGAATCATTGCCACAGGGACACAGCTTAACTTTCAGCCATTGAATTCCCCTCCTGGTCTCATTCTAGACTGGGCTGCTCCCCTCTGTCTTCCCCAATCCTTCAGACTACAAGGATATCACTCTTGCCATTCCACAGTAAAGCAGGGGCCCATCTTACAACCATCATCAACTCCATCCCCTCAGAGGAGATGCCTGTGTAGGGACCAGAACAAAGAAAGAACAAAATGAGCCAGTGAAGGCTAATTGTTTCTTCATCTGTCATCCCAGCTGGGTTCAGGTTAGCTGCCCTTACTCAGGGCTTGTTTGAACCTCAAGTACTCCTGTCTCCTTGCAGTACTGCTCCCGCCTTTCCTCTTCCCTAACAAAATTTTTGTTTCCTGTTGTCCTGGTTTCAGCCAGGACAGGGTTAAATTTTTTTGCAGTAGCCAGGAGGGAACCTGACTGTGGGGCCGTGGCTGGGACCCAGATTTTTTTGGTACCACCTAATTAATTGCCATGGCAGGAGAAAGGGACTCACTGTAGCTTCCAGGGAGAAGGGTGCTCCTTCAGTTATTAACATTGCTGCTGTTCACTTTCTCATCTCGTTGCTGCTCCCAGTACATTGTTCTTATCTCAACCCATGACCTTTACCTATTATGCTTCCAGCTGGAGCGAGCAGTGGGACTGGTTTTAGTGGGGGTACTAAATTGGAGAATACCATTCCTAAACCATGACACCTGCGTGTTCCTGGCACAAATTCATTGTTTTCAGAGGGAAGCAAGAGCTGGTGGCTGAGCTGCAGAGTAAAGCTGAATCCCTGCAGTGACTAAGAATGCAGCCCTATTTTGATGTCTGGGAAAGCACATCTTGGTTCAAAACTGCCATTAGAGCACACCTCAGAGAGGGCAAACCTTCTGCTTTTCTCAGCAAATGTCAGATGATTTTTCCACCATGCTGGCACTGCAGTGCCCCTGAGCTGTGTGCCAAGGGCTCCTGACCAGCAATGCTCACCGTAACAACTGCTTCAGCTGCTCAAAGCTGACCCTTAATTTTGAGAAGCTTAGTGCTGGCTTTGATTATCTTTTATTTTATCTCTGATCTTTATTCTCCTGAGGGTTCCTTAAACATGCTTCTGAGGATGAGGTTAAATGACAGCACTGAAGATAAAGACCCTCATGGATTATTATTTTAATTTAGCAAGTCTAAATTCCAGTGATGTAGATTCACTGAACCAAGTGAAACTTGGTTACCTGGGAGGTATGAATGATACATGTATAACGTACAGATACCATTTCATTTTTCACTTGAAGTCTATAAATGTAAATTGCATATTTCTGTTTGCGAAGAGATGAACAAAAATTACAGAGTTAATCTGAAACAAGTTCCAAGAAAATGCGTCACCCCGTCATCATTAAACTATATCTGACATACGTTGCAGAAAAATATTTGCATTATGTTATTTTCACATCCACGGGGATATGAAACATCCCAGTGCCCGTTCAATGTTTCTTCACTCTTCCTTGGGTGGCATCAGGTCAGCAAAGACTCAGATGTGTCAAAAATGCTACAGAAATATTCTGAACAGGGAAAGGTTGATCTGATGAGCTATTTGAAAAGTGGAATATAGTACTGGTTTAATATTTTAAAAGCTCCAGGATGAGTTTGTTTGCTGTGATCTGTTTCATGCTGTGCTTCATGCTCAGGAGCCAGAAGGAACCAGATGAGGCCCAGCAGACCTCACTGGTCTGAGAACCTGAAGCGTGCTATTCCAGTCACTCCAGAGCTGGAATTACGTACTAGAGCTTGGGAAAAAAAACCAGCCCAGTCTTTTCCAGGGCAGTAGATCCCCTTACTAGGTATAACCAGCTGTTCCATGCTGTTCCAGCTAGCTGCCCTGCAGAATTAATGGATGGCAATGCACCTTGTTCACGCTTTTTTTTTTGAAAGCAATAAAGTTTAGAAAGGAGAACCACTCCGTGCTCCACTGTGTAATTAAAGGCTTCTCATTATCTATGAATTATTTTCTCCTTAGCTTAAAAAACCTTCCCAATTCAAAACTTAGGGCTGGGATTATTGTTCTGCATTAATGAGATGCTCTTGTTGGACAGATATAGATAAGGTTAGGTCAGCCTCTTAACTTATAAACCCCATTATTCAAGGATTTCTCACATAGGTATAACAGACATTTATGCTAGATATTGTATTAGATATGTGCTGAAATTTGGGTAGAACAAATTTTTTGATTAGTTGAAAGAGAACAAAGAAAAAGAATGGCTAAGCTGTCAGGTTGTATTTGGTGGACATTCATTACCTTCTCTCTTGGTTACCTACTGTGTATGAACAATGTGTTCTTACCTGTGTTTCATCCTAGACTCCTAAAACTGGGAGCCTGCTGATGCATAAAATGCCCTAGTCTAGAGATACCACGTTTACAAGTGGGTTGGTCAAAGAATTACATGCAAGTTTTGTAGTTAAAATGAGAAATTCCTGAGTGGTGAGTGTGGCTGAGTACTCTACACAATAGAAGCCAGCAAGGAGACCAGCTGTGTGCTTGAAAGGAATTTACTTCTTCCTTGCTCAGAGCAAGGCAGGTCTTGGTGCTCCAGCATTCAGCACGGCTCTGGGGACACATGGTGATGGTCATGCTGCAAGGTCTGTGTCCCCAGGCCTGTACCCAGCAGGGCAGAGCAGGGTTGGTCTGCAGAAAGCAGAGACCTGGAATTCCAACGCGTTAGCCTGGCGGGTACTGACACTGTAGGAGTCAAACCCCAAACAGCCAAAGTGCAGTAGAGGCTGTGCAAGGGAGGATCTCGAACAGAGACTTTCTGCAGCCGGATCTGCAGTGCCAATATTACGAGTGACACCAGTACCCACCTTCAGCAGAGCAGCTTGTCAGTCACATTCCCAGTTAGATGATCCCAGCACTGCTGCCCCTTGCTTTCACAGTGCCTGCCCTGCATAGACAGATGTACTACTTCTCTGTAAGCTCAGAGAGGGAAGTGGGAAGAAGGTCACCTCTTGTATTCCCTTGACTCAGCAGTGCAAAAATGCCAGAGAGTGGCAATTAGTCACACTGCCAGCAGAAGTCATCTGCGTTTCAATACATAATGCATTGCATTTTTAATTTTAGAGGGGTTTTTTACCATTATAAGTACAGACAAGAGTCCCATGTGATTTTTTAAAATGATTTTGAAGTCTGTAAGTCTCGTGCACCCCTTTCAGCATAGCTTTGTCCTGCTACTGCGTGTCAGAAAACGTCTCAAAATCAAATTAAAGTACCAGGCAACGGAACAGCTCCGTGTTACCAGGAGTCCTCAGGCGCTCCTGTTGTATTGTTCACAGCGCCCTCACCAGGAAGCCAGATGCGATACTTTCTAGTAAAAACCAGGTTTTAGCTAGACATCCCAGGATCTTCATATGCTTTCATCATACACATATCTAATCTTCACAGATACCAAGTGAAGAAACATTCTGGAGCAAAGTTCTTGGTTTTACTGTCTGGTTAGTGCTGGCTCTACTTAGTAATAGGTAGTCCTAGGACTACTGGTAATGTTTATGATAGGAGTCCTGCTTGATCAGTGAGCATCAGAGTTAAGCCATATCCTTCTTGGGGAAACTGGGTTCATTTGGCTCCCTGCTGACAAGATGTGTGCTCCCTTGAGGTACTTGATGATCCCTGTCAATAATATTTGGTAAATAGGGTAAGAGTATCCTTCCTTCTGTATTCAAAGAACTAACACAGGAGTAGCTTTTGGAACCACTATTTGTATGCAATTACTACGGAGAGAGGACTCTCATTTCTCCCAGTTTTTAATTTAAGGATGATGTGGTCGGGTAGTCAAGAATTTTCAGCTCTGCTTTGGACAGCATTTTGCCATTTCCTAGGAACCCTCTGCTGTGAAACTGTACCAATACCTAGTGAATTAGTAGTGACAGCTCTGCTGATGCTGACAGGATTGTTAGAGAGCTGCTGTGCATGTCAGTCACTTCCTTCTTCTATGTATTTTCATAGTGATGGGAGGACAAAATCTAATACAATAAATGACGTCTCTCTTTGGCTGGCCCAACTAGCGACACTGCCTGTACAGAATGAGTTGTGAAAAAATAGCTTTAAAATCTGATATAGTTGAAGGTTGTATTGATTGCCAGTTACTTAATTTAAGGATCTGCAGGAGTCAGTGCTGTGTGTAAGGGCAATAACCATGGGGAGGGAGGTGAATTAACAGAACACGAGCTATAAAAATTAGTAGGCTGTTCAAACCACTGTTGTTGCTGTGTCTTGTGAACTGAAGTGTTAAAGAGTCTGATGACCCACAGAATTAATGCAAATTACCACTTGCATATGATAAGGCTCTACCTTCCAGGTTTCCTAAAGCAGAGACTGCAAATTAGATTTACAGGTTAATATAACTATAAATGTTTTTTCTTAAACAGTGTTCACGTACAGATTATTTTGACTGAAATGATAGCTGCAGAAGAGTTGTACAATTATCATAAAAAGTAAAAAAAAAGGTAATAGTTCTTAAAGCAAGTCAAACTTTTGAAGAATATCCATCGTAAGCTTAATTTCAGGCAATTTTGTTCCAATTACTGGTACGTATTTAGAAAATATGTCCTCAAATTAGAATTGCTTTAGCCTCTCAATTCAACTCCAAAACATTTTCCATGATAGCTTCACTTTATATTTTAATTGATTGGCAAATTAATGCAAGCTGTAACTGAGATAATGTTGCAAGGTGATGAAATCAGCGGAATTGAAAATTTAGAGCAAAG
This sequence comes from Struthidea cinerea, assembly GCA_013397865.1. Taxonomy (NCBI): domain Eukaryota; kingdom Metazoa; phylum Chordata; class Aves; order Passeriformes; family Corcoracidae; genus Struthidea; species Struthidea cinerea. Next base: position 2,243,856 of record VZTI01002070.1, on the reverse strand, counting down.
ATGCTAGGTTTACTGAATTTTGAAGCTTGACTTGTTTTTATTATTCTCCTGTAATTTCTTCTATCATTGACATTCATATGGACTGGTACAGTTTTGTATTAATTCTTGTCGCAGTACCTCACATTGCTGAATATTTCTGTAACTTAGAGACAATTGCACTTCCTACCACAGTATGATCTTCCTTCAGCTGGTAGATACATTGGATATTAAACTTCTAACAGTTGGTTTTAGTTTTTATTTACTTGCCTTTACATGTGTCAGAGATGTCTAGAAAACGGCTCCCAACTTTTGCTCCATGAGGGAATGTGGTTGCTGTCGTCACACCATGGAAGAAATCCAAGCTCAGAGTCTTGTATTGGCTTCACAAGTTTAGTAAAACTAGTCCTAGTTGAAAATCCAGCTCCCACCTTTGTAAATGGGATGTAGGCAACGGTGAGATTTAAGCTGTATTACCTCTTCTCAGTCAGAGAGTAAATGAGGGAGGTTCCTTTCTACAAAGGTGATCAGTCATTGATGTGGGTTTGGATGCTCTGGCTTTTGTAGCAGCATTGAGCAGATGGTGGTAATTAAACACTAAATACCAGTGCAGCAAGCTGTGCTCCTTACAATCAAGTTACAGCTGTGCATCAAAACTGTCTCACCTGGAAAGCTGGTCTGTAACCTTCTTGACTGTGAAAGTACCACAAAAGGTGTCCCTGTATGTCTTGGTGTCAGCAGCAGTGCTCTGCTGGCTTTTGTTTACTACAAACAAGACAGCCATCAGAGTTAAGTCTGGAGAGAGATTTAAGATTGGATTGTGTTCCCAGAGAAAAGTTATTAATGTTTTTTTACCAGCAAAAGATGCTCCAAGCCTCACACCCAAATCCTGTTTTTACTTCCTTTATTTTCTCCTGAAAGAAGGATAAACAAAGGCTTGCCCTCTTGTTGGTTTGACAGGACTTTGACGACCTTGCACATAACAGATTATGCCTGTGTCTCAAGGTATAATTCACCTACTCAGTTTCAGAAAGCCAGTTATGGAGTAGGGTAAAAAATACAGCTAGAAGGATCCAGAGGAGAAAAATCCCAACAATTTATCAACTCAGTGAGGAATTGCTTATTGCAACGTGCAAAGAAGTGGCTCCTTAGTCAGTCAGCCAGCCAGCTGTCTTTGTGTCAGGGAAGAGGAGGGGATGGAGCTCTGGGTCAGTGGAAACTGGTAGTCTCTATCAAAAAGGCCACTGGAGGAGGACTTCAGAGCCAGGTCTGCTGCTGGGGAACGTGCTTAGTAAACCCCAGTGCTGCTCCTCAGTAGTTGTATGTCAAGAATGCTGAGAAATGCAGGGGCACTTGTCCAGTACATTCAGTGCCCAGTGACTTACAGGTGCTTGTCTGTGAGCAAAGAATGCATTTCTACTCTAAGGACCTTTTCAAAATAAAATCATAAAATCCTTTTGCTTTCCAATGGCACATTTGGTGCAATGGGGGAGGGAAATTCCTTGTGTGTACTCAGGGTGTTAATGCTGGCAGCCATTCAGGAGAAACAATCATCTTTAATGCCAACAGCAAGAAGTGCCAATCTTCAGTGAGACAGGGGAACATACAATTCTGTCAGTCCTGTTTTGCAGCGCAGCCAGATCCTTCCCACACCACCATCTCACTGCACTGCCAGCTCACAGGACATCTGAAACATCACAGTCGACTCTCACAAGCCTAAAAGTATCATTAATAATGCAAAACATTCCTGCAAGAGACCTAATCCGCTGCAATGATGGGAAGGAATAAGATGTGGGAATGTAGATCTAAGGCAATTAAGTATCTTCGAATCTTTACAAGAAGGATACTGTGATGAGGGGGGGAAATTAAAATTTGTTTTAATCTAAATAGGCAGTGCAAGTATTTACAGTGAATTATTCATAATCGCATGTCACTGCCTGGTTTTGCAACAGATTTTCAGGCAGGAATCTTCTCCCACTGCCCTGTTAATGGAGCAGATTTCCAGAAGGCTGCAGTTTTGACTTGCTCAGAATTACCTGAAGTGATAGTTCAAACCTGAATGATAGTTCTTTCCTTAGCTCATGAATTAATTCTGATCACCAACTCAATTTATAACCTGTAACTTCTTAAACACCTTCTTCACTCCCCACAGCGGTCATCTGTAAGCCTACTTTATAAGTATATATATAAGCAATATATATAATTTAGGGATGAATTTGTGTCTCTTAGCAGCCATCATAAAATAGTAAGTTTTTTCTCTATTTTGTGGAGTGTGATTCTCTGTTTGTATAACAGGTCTTTTATAAGTACACTAAAAAAGGATTCCTGAATCCAGTAACATTACAACAGTTGATATCTGTATTTACTGTAATTAGCTAGAAAAACAAAGATTTTGATCACCACTCGCCGGCCTGGCTACTGTCAGTGACTGCCACATGCAAAGTCTCACATTTGTCTTGATGTTTTTCAAATTGACCTGAATTTTCATATCCATAAATTACTGCAAGCATGGAAGTATTAACATGAAGGAGTCAGAGGGCATTTCATTCAGTTCATGTCTTTAATTGCTAGGCTTACAACAAAGACGTTTATTGATGAGAATACATTTAGGAGCTGTACAGAATATGTTCAGTTAAGGGTGGTTTGTTCCAGAAATTTAGTGCAAAATTTAACACTGCCTTAAAAATCCCTCAAACCCTAGACCTGATTTCATTTCTCTGCTTACTGTTAAGATCTTTCTAAACACTGGCAGCCTTACCATAGATTTAAAGGTTGCAGTTAAATTATTTTGTAGCTATCCAGTTTGCTTTATCCACTCCATCTGTAGAGCAAGAGTTTTATTTTTCTCTCAAAATGTCCTGTAACTCTTGGAATTTTAAGGATTTCATTATTTTTAGTGTATTACTCTGTATAACAATCTCTTAACAATGCTGGACCATATCACAAAACAAGCACAGTGTAACACAACTTTCTTGAAGTGGCTCTCTGTGACCTGTGTTGAGCCTAGGCTGCACTGCTGTGTTTACCAGAAGATGTGATTAATCACTGAAACAATCTACAGCAGCAGATTCTCTGTTTTCTGAACTCCTCAAATGGAAACTGCTGATGTGCATGGAACTGGGTTAGGTGGTGCTTCCTAATGTTAAACTGAGTGGCAGCCCCTCTGAGATGGCTCTGTCCTGTTAATTCATTGGATTATCCCAAAAGAAAAGTGCTGTTCAATCTCCCAGCTGACTTTTGTTTCACTGAGGGGATTAAGCAGCCGGTGAACACTGACTTACATGCTGAGAAAACTACCAGAATATCCAAGTGCAGATGCACGAATTCTGTGTAATACCTGACTTAAAATTAAACACACAGACATGCTTGGGAAGCATAAGATTAATTCAGGCTCAGAGTAGAAGTGGAGAAATTTCAGGTGAGTTTAAAAAGTCATTTGAACTAACGCTGTTAGCAACTGATCTAAATTACCTCTAATGATTTACTGTTAATTTATTCTGGACAAAACCAATGTTTGCCACCAAAGGTTATGGAAGGAATAAGCTTTTTATTCCCCTGTTTCTAGACCCCTCTTCTCTGTCTTTTCCAGTTCACTCCTCAACATATTTAAGAATTCTGGATTTTGCTTTTTGCTAATGGGGCCTCTAGTGAGCCTGATATGATATCAATATGAAGCTTCTGACTGTTAATTAAAAAACCATTAACAGAGGGTTTTATGGAATCTTGACTATTTAACAGACCCCCTATTGATTCTGGGCACATACTGCCTCTTGGTTTCCTTTTGGGAAGACTGTAGGAAAATTCCTACACAGTTATAACTGAACTTTCATTTTGCACTGGTGTCTGAGGTGTTAATATTTGATCATGGATGTGCTACCAATAATTGCAAAGGAAAACTGTTGATGGAAAAGCTGACAGCTGTTTACAGCAAATCCTAATGGTGTGTCCTAGATTAGCAGAAAGGCTTGACACATTGATGTTTAAGACTTTTTTCATGAATGTTTCATCACTAGCAGTAATAAGTCTTTGTACGTCAATAATTTTCTACTTGATCCCTCTGATTTTCTTCCAAATTAAGTCATATTCTCACTTGCACTATCACCTAAATGCCAGATGCTCAAAGCCATTTAGGCATATCTGTGCCGACTGTCACACCACAGCGTCTTTTAAGGCACGTGGGTTTTGCAGCAGAACTCATGAATATGCCCTGGGTGGATCGGCTCCTGCAGACACAGGTAGGCACTCAGGGAAGGAATACATGGCATGCAGGCAAGGATTACACGGCAGCTCGTGTGGGGAGCATAATGGATGCCCAAGCAACCCTACAGAGCAGATGTAGTAGAGACACACGTGGCTGAAGACTTGCTGGGCTGCTTGGCTCACGGACAAATACCAACGTGAGCCTGGCACCAGAGCTCTGATCTTCTTCGCCCTAGAAGCCAACATCCCCTACTTGCTTGTGGTCAACCACCTCATGCTTTTTCTGGTACTGCTGAGCTGTGTGTCTGGGTGCAAGGAGGGCTGGCTGCTCCCAAAAGGCAGGTGAGATGGGAACTTAAGTTCCTGGTACTTGTAACTGGCCCAAGCGGTGCTGAGAAGAAAAAAAACCCATGTCCTAACACTCACCTGGGTGAGAGCCTACAGTTCATAGTGGAGGATACAGGACAGATGGCAGACTGAGCCTCTGCTCCAGTGAACTCCTGGCTGTTCACTGTGCTCCAGCAAGTCACTGGCAAAACACATGGTGCATTTGTTGGGAGACTGGAGCTCTACTTGCCTTAAAAATATTTACAGGTTTTTTTGCTACCTTTAAAATAGTGCTCATTTCCCCCCTGTAGCAGGGGAGCAGAGCCTTTCTCCGCGCAGTTACTGTGCTGTTTTCCATGGCAGTGCGTGCAGTTCAAGGTATCAAACCCTGTGGGCAGAAGAACTGCAGTTACATCTCTAACCGTAATGCCACCTAGAGTGAGATTTTTTTGGTGATTTTACTTCAGATTTTTCCATTTAGCCCTTAAATCTTTAGATTAGGTGAGTATCACAGCTTTCATTTGCTAGGAAGACATCTTTCCAGTCTCAAAACTCAGGATAAAAAGCCTGAAACTTCAAATACCAAAGTGCAACTCTTACTTTCTTTGCCATAAAAATATATATTAAATTATTTTTAGACACTTTTTATGACCTTGTACAGGATCGTAGGTGCAGAAAGTGGCTTCTGAATACTCACAGTGCCATTAATTACTTGCATGTCGTACTTGTGAATGTGGAAGTCCAGCTAGTAAAACAAGAGACAATAAACGAGGAAGTGTTTAGCCTGAAGACTGAAACTCATCATGGGACTTACTATGCGAACCAAGCAAATAGGTCAGTATACTTTCAACACAGTTGGGCTTTGTTAGTCAAGTTTAAAAGAAACTTTTCAAACAAGTGGGTATTTATAGCACATAGAATTTTAATTTTAAGCTCCTGTTGCCCCAAGTGTGTTAATAATTTTTGTTTTCAGTATCATATTTTCTTCATCTCACCCCCAGTTTCTCATAAGGAGCATTATTTTTCAGATAGCTTCACTCTCAGGTAAATAAGCTGTCCTGTAGCTACAGTTCACCTTGTGGATTTATTAGAGATGAATCAATTAATTGTATCTTTAGGGAGAAAACTGGCATAGAAATGAGGTAAGAAAGTAGACAGGTGCAGTGGTTAATAGCCATGAGAAAAACTTTGTTTTCTCTTCTCCTTCACAGAGTTCCCATGTAAGCCAGCAAAGCACGTGTCGAACTGCCCACAGATAAGTGCACCTGCATCCCTTAAGTCGATATAGAAATGAAAAATATGATGAAAAAAGTTTCAGTAACTTCCATCTATGACAAAGATGGTGAATGAAAAGTATAATTAGCCTCCTCCATGCAGCCCTACTCACTTTGCCTCAAGTGGTCCCTGGCTGACCACAGCCATTTGTTTGTTCCAAACCTTGGCACCCCACCGTGACCTGTCAGGCTATAGCCCAGCTCTGTGAAGTAAGGGACACACTTCAGCTCAGGTTTTCAACAGGTCAGCATGAGTTTTCTTGCTGTCCTCTGCCTCCTAGCTGTTACAGCTGCAGGTAAGAAAATATACTTTAATACCTGCAGGGCATCCAGTCGCCAGCCCAGTCCATAGGGTTGGGAGGAAGAAGCTGACATTCAGAGTAATTTAAAAACAGAGGGAAAACCAGGAAGAATCTGGGGAGTCTGAAAGGAATGCATGGCAGGTTCTTGCCATAAGAACAGTCGGTAGTGTGGGAATGAGGACAAGGAAAACAGGGAAGCGGGAAGAAGCATGGTGACCCACTTAGGGATTGCCACTGCTACTCGCACTCCACAGCCTTACATAAAAAGCAGTGTATGATCACATTTTCTTGGCTTATTATACAAAGGTCACTCTACAGCATCCTGTTGAGGATACTCATCAGCGCGTGAGGGCCTGATCATCATAACCGAGCTGCAAGATTCCATGAAAATTGAACTCATTATTTATTGTAATATACATGAACACAGGCATGCACTTTTCTCACCAGTAGCCCTTGGCCCAGTAATGACTCCGTCCGGCTGCGTTGCAGAGTGGCTCCTTAATGTGGCGTCGTAACAGTACATCAGGGATGAAAGGAATCTTGTGTAATTGCAGACTCAAGTAAGAGGTGTAGACTTGTGGTTTCACCTTCCCTTCTGGATCCTACTGATACACGAACTGTTCCCAGAGATTCTTTTAAGTAAAAATGGCCCACATATCTGTAGACAGCTCTGCCTAAAATGACTGAGATAAAATGAGAATGGATTTCATTACTGACCTGAAACAATTTTTAAGTGAAATTTGTTGAACTCTAAAAAAAGAAAAATTTTATATGATTCTATACTTTTGGGCTTCTTTTAGAAAATAATTCAATGTTGAAAAGATTACCTTTCTTTAGTATTCCAGACACAAATTGAATAAAGATGCATAAGCAATTTTGATCATAAGTCTGTTCATCTAATTTTACCAAACAAAAATCATCAGGGATAAGCTTTGGCGATATTATCTCCAAAGAAATTAAAAAATTAATTTATAACTATTTTGAATCAAAAAGTGGAAATGTTTAATTTCTGCAAGATTAATTCCATGACATTCCATACTTTTTATACTTAAGTAGTGGAAAATATTTTGTTAGCACTTTTTAGCATTTTCTGGTTAATAATGTTTTGTGGGTGAAACAATAGTTTTCATTTTTAAAAAAGGAATTAATTTTTGCTTTCCATTTCTTTTTTTTTTTTGTGACAAATATGTGTGATACGCCAGGCTACTGTTGTTTGTATGACAGGATGCCTGTGTCACTTTGACTGAGATGCACCTGATTTTACTTTGGTATTTCACAGAGCCCAGAAGCAATATTGTTCACAAAAAAGAGTAGCAAATGGAGAGAAGCACTGAGGATAGACTGCGTGTGCTAGCCTATGGGTGGGAAATCTTACACAGCCCAGTCCTGGTGTCACTTGGACATGTTTTACACTGGCACAATTTCTTCCCTCTAGGGATGTTTTTTCAATTTGTCTTAGCTCATGTAAAACCAGAGTGAGCCCTGCTAACAGTGAGGACCTGAAATCACCCAGTAATTTAGATTTCTTACGCTGCGCAGGAATTGCCTCTAAATGGCTTCCTTGGGATTGGAACTGGGAAAAAAATAAAATCATATTAAATGGCAAAAGAGAGCGTATAGAGTCAATTGCCTTGGTGAATAAACTTTGCTCCAACAGGAGCTGGATGGCTCATGAGTGGTCTTCATTTCATCAAGTGAAACTTTGCCATTTCCTTTAAAGTCAGGATGCTGCCAATGCATGCAGTCTGTGTTGGGTCTACAGGAGCCAGATGGGGTTCTTTCCATTGTCTGTAGTAGGAATGGTTTAAGTCTTTAGCTCTCAAATAATTTTTGTCCAAACATGTAAAACTATTCTCATATATAAAATATTATCTGTTGGAGTGCACTAGGTGGTAGTAGAGAGATAGGCCCTGAGGATCAGAGAGAGGGCCTCTTTCCTGGGCCCAGAGGTGACCCTGGGAGCGCATCCAGGTCACCAGAGACGGACTGAGAGAAGATTGTGTGTTTATGGACAGACTGGGCCTATGAGAAGTGTTAATTGTAGTTTGTGGCCTTACAGGGGATTGTTTGCCTATTACAATACTAGGTAAACTCTATGTAATACCCCAGGTGATTGGGAGACACTGTGGTGAACATCTTTCCTGTTTATATGATGTTATATCCTGTTGGGTGCTGGTATTTAAGGAATTCTGACTGCGCAATAAACGTCTTTGCATTCTTCCACCTGATGAGCGAGGTCCTTGCCCATGTGTCAGTACTGCAAAAGTTATCCATATAAAATACTCTCCCACCACAGAAGCCGTGAGTCTGTGTGCTGTTTTGATTTTACAAAACTTTGTGGCGCTGCAGAACCAACATTTGCTAGTAAGTGAAAAAAGCAATTCTACAGGCTTTTGTCTCTTCTAAGCTGAAAACTCATTGATATTTATTACCAAAGAGATGTAACTGAAATTATGAGGAACTCACTTGTATGATGCCACAATTCTCAAATAGTTAATTTTAAATTTGTAATTAGATTTTCTCCAGTGATTTAATTACTGAAGCCAAGGGAGTGCCCATATTCCAAGAGAAAGATGAAGTAAAAGTCGTTTTATTGCACAACTTATCCTCAGATTCTAAAAATCAGTGGAAAACCTCCTCCTCCAGTTTAGCTGATTCTGCTCAATATGCAGTATTCAGTCCTCCACTGCATGGCTGGTGTGGTAATGACTCTCTGCATTCATTGAAAATTAAAACTACCTCAAGGAATTCAGAGCAAGCACTAGACTGACCTATCCAGATGATGAAAGAGTGGTCCTGTGAACTTCTTTACAAATAAAAATTCCTTTGTTACTGTTAAAAAGTTTTCTTTTGCAATAAATGTAATTTCTTTATCTGTGATAACCTGCATGGTTTGAAATATTCTTTTTCTACTCCAATTCCCAGCACTTAATTATCAGTCTACCACCTGACTGTTTTTCATGGAAACCAGGAGTCCTTTGACATTAGAACTGTATTCAAAACGGGGTTAATGACTCCTCCATCTGATCCAGTCAGAGGCATTAAATTACAATGGTTTATTTTGCAAAAACAACAGTAAATGTGAACACCTGGTCTAGAGTTTCCAGGGCACTCTTTTTGAAATAAGCTTCCCTAATAGCTGAGATGAGCTCAGAGAAGCCATTAAGATCTTTCCAAAATTACACTTTAAAGATCATAAAGACTTTTGCTCAGCTTTCCCTTCTCTCCGTCCCTTGCAAGCCCATTGGAATCTTAGCGGAGCTCTGCCAGAGAGGCAGCTGTAGATGCTGTCCCCTTTCACAGCAGCCCAGGTGCTGATATAGATCCCCCACGGCTGAGCAGCTCTGTGCTGATGGGCTTTTTGGATCATCTCACGTGCTGTGCTACTGACACATTGGTCCTTGTGATAGGGAGGTGCTTCTCCATCACAGGAAATCTGGGTGAGGACCAGCACATAAGGCATGCTGGGGTCCAGAACATGAATACAATATAGATTCGACTTTTGCCAGGTCTGACTGTGCCCTTCTGTTCCCAGTCCTCCAAAGGTCTCCCGTGTCCCACACAATGCCCTAGCAGTCACTGTGCCTCAGCCCTGGCCTCACACCACAGAAAGCTGGCCCTGTTGGGCTTAGACAAGTGCTGTCTCTAGCGGGATGCTGTAAGAGGTGCAATGTGTGTAGAGAGAGTTAATGGCTCTGATGAGGCCAATGCCTTCTCCATGGACTATAACATCATATTTTCCTCTGTTCCATCTGAACAAAGTCCAAGAATGATCAACTATACAAGGGCAGCCATCTGGCATGAATAAGAAATCCAGTTTTAGCAAATGTCTTGAGAGAGGTACCTGTGCTGAACACAGTATAGAGAGAGGGAATAAAGGACATGTAGACTGCACCAAGGGCTCCTAAGCTGGCTACTACAGCAAGCAGCCTTGAAGTAGTCGGGAAACATGGCACCCAAATGTGGAAAGAGTTTACAAAACACTACATGGCTTCCTGCCCTAATTCACAGTCAGGAATGGACACTTATGGGCCCTGCACAAACCATGGTCCCTTTTCTAGCTGCTTTGTGGAGGAACAGTGGCCAAGAGCTGTTTTTGCACAGCCATAAGTTGAAGCCCAGCTTGGTTTGCTGAGGGACTGTGGAGAGGAGCTGCCCTCCACCGGGTAACGCGCTCTCTCCAACCAATGCCCTGAACATGCCGTCAGGACATCCTTCCCCAGCTGCCTGCTGTCTCACAGACACCCAGCAGAGAAGCAGGGTCAGCCTGGAGCTGGAAGAGAAGGCTGGGAGCTTCCTCTCACCTTCCTCTGCTTTCCTGTGTTTGCCGGATCCCCCGGTCCAGCCATGCTGCTGCCAGCCCTTGTCACAAAGCCAGCAGGTTCTGTGCCACCCAACACATCCTGGGAGGGGTGAGCAGAGCCTCAGCAGGGCTTCCTACAATCAGGGGCAGGCAGCCACCATGCTGAAGTGGGAACACAGTGATCTGATCAGTATCTTCCTGAACTTAGTGAGGCAGAATGCCTGGAAAAGGGAGCTGGTGATGACAGCCCTGTAGGGAACCATTTCAGAAGCAACAACTTCCAAGTCAATCCCATACTCCCAGTGCTATTTTCTTGGCTGCACTCACCCTATCCCTGTGTTGTGATGATCAACATTGAGAGGTAAGGGTGTCATAGATTTTTATCAAGGGAATCTCAAGCCCTGTCCTGCCCACCAGACACAGAAAAATGTCCATGTCTATGTCCTAAGATGCTTCAAATCACCACCTCTGAGTGACAGGTAAGAGCAAACTGACACTCCTTCTGTGTCCCTTTGTCTCAGAAAGCCCCTGGGAGGCCTAAGATCTGCAGAGCTGCCCATTGTTCCATAGCCTGTGCTGATAGTTTTTTTTAATGTCGAACTACTCCCAGTGTGAACTGTGGTTTCTGGAGATGTGTATCTCGAGTAAAGTGCTCTGATACTTGTGTCAACTATTGCACGTTGCAGTAATAGATCTTGCAGCTGTTTGCAAAGAGATGCAGCTACTGTCCTTACTTTAAATGTTAGAAGGCATTTTCTCATTGTCACCCAGAAGAATATGTAGAGAATAGGATGCTCTTCTCTTGATCTTAAAACTAGTATGTGTAATTTTAAAAACATACTGCCCCTCAGTGCGGTGGAGTTTTTTATCATTTTTCCACAGACACCTGCATACCCAAGGGCAGAACCTCACTGTTGTATTTTAAGCATATTTGTTACTCTGTGTATGGGAAGGTTGTGTAGATCTAGTCAGGACTTTTAATTTACTTTTAAGTAAATTTCAGGAAGAGCCAATCTCTTGTTGCAAAAAATCTTCTGTTGAAATCTGCTTTGACAAATCTTTCAATGGCAAGAGACTTTGGAATTTGGAATTCGGTCCAGATGGGATTCTAGGGGTCTAAATCATATATTCCAAAGAGAGTCCTGCAACTCAGAGTGAAACATAAAAACTGCTAGGTTTTGCTCTTGCGCTTTTCTGGTTTAATGAAAGCACAGTAAAAAGTGTTTGTTTCATTTATATGCCAGACTTTAAAATGAATTCTGACATTGTCTTAATAGTCAGAATATAATAGCCTTAATATCTCATTCATTTGAAAAACCTTCATTTGCACAGTTCTCACTGTTACTGTGATGGAATTACATGATCTCATTAACATTTTGGGACAGATCAGAGGTGCCGTGCCTTGTGCTGTCTCAGGAAGTGCAGTGTTAGCTTGTAGGTCCCAGGAAAGACAACACTTAAGAATATGTATTATATTGAGATATTTTTGTAGAGATTTGAGTCCTGAGTCAATACTGCAACATTTTAGTATTTGTTGTTTTATGAATGTTCTGATGTGCTTGCCATTCTATGAAGGTAATTATGAGATGACTTGAGCTAGAGGAAAGGCTTAACCCTATGATTGAAGAGCTCCAATAATGTCTTTAAAATTAAAGAAATTTAGTCATGGGTTTTGAGGCAAAAAACTGTAATTATCATATCATAACTTGAGGAAAAAAGAGAAAAAAGGAAAAATTAAGCTAGGAGGGAAGTCTAGGTTTTTCAATTTTAAGGTGTCAGGAAACTTATTGATACATTACATGCTTTGCAGCCTTCTGGGTGGGAAGCAATTCAGCTAGAGACATATTTTTAATCCTGCATGTTTTTGATCCAGTGTTCATATGTTTACAGTGATACACTCTTTCTCCAGACTTGTTTTCATCTTTCTAGGAAAGATATGACTAGTCTGCAACAGCAATATATGATAAATTTGAAGTGTCCTGCTTGAACTCATGAGGAGCTCCCAAAAGCAGTGTGGGAGAGGTAGCCCTTTTTAGGGGTGCAGGGATGTGGGGAAAGTGCATCCAGCTCTGTGAACATCATCTTCTTTTGGGTATGTATGGAATATCAAACCCAAGGTGAAACCCTAGCTCTTTGGAGCCCAGTGGCAGAGCTTCACTGATGAGAGCTGGGCTGGATTGTTGCTCTTCTCAGCTTGCACTGGCTTGGACCTGACTTGCCCCCTGCAGGAAGCCTGACCCTGTTTGAAGACCAAGTCTGAGGAAAGACTGATACCAGGGCATGGTGGGGGCCAGCTGCTGGTGGAGGACAAGCCAGCTGAGGTGACCCCAGCCCAGGCCATCCTCCCCTCACTCCTGGACACGGGGGCAGAACACGTGGAGACCCCTGAGGAAGCTGGGTTGGGCCCATGGGGCTTGGCAGCCCCCTCAGGACTCTGACAAGCAGGAGGAAGCCAATTTATGGATAGGAAAAGCCAGGAAAAATAATTTAAGTCATGCATCCTGATGGCCTCTCACAGAGTACTATGCAGGATTAAGCCTCTCTAACAGTATTTTAAATCCCAAATGTTTTGTCTTTTGCATGTGAAATGATATCTTGTCCAGCTCTGGCTCCTTCTCCTTCCTTCTTCTTCACCTGGGAATAATTATTTTTCTGTTGTTATGTGAACTCAGAGGAGATGTTAGTCTGTGATGATGTTTCCTCCCGAATGGTTTATCTAGTTATTTAGATCTACCTCCTTTACTCTTGTGTTTTGCCTGTTGGGAAATTATTTCTTGACCTTTCCATTCTATGTAATTTTTCATATATTTCTTAAATTACCAAGCTTAAAATTGCCAGCAGAAGTCACAGTTGTGGCTAAGGATAAAGAACCTTCTACTGCTCAGGATGGTTTTGAAATTTCTCTGTTTTCTAGGATTTTCAAAATCAAGAAAGAAATCCTAAGACACTTTTTACCAATGTGTTTACAACAGTTCTCCTATTTCCCAGTGGAAGTGCTATGAGGACACCCTTGTTTGTTCTGCCTGTATCAATTTCATTACATTGCCAAATGCCTCTTTTCCCAGAATTATATATTGCTCAGATGTTGGATTATGTTTTGCTCAGATGCTGGCTTCATTGGAGTTACAATATTACTCTCAATCTTTGAAACAAACACTAACTTTCACATAGATTTATTTATTATTATTAACTCTGAAGCTTATTCTTACGTTTACATTTATGCACTAGAAATGTTGGATTCTGTGACAGTTATGAGTGCTAGAGATATGAGAGTCTAACATTGTATGACTGTCTCTCTATAAAAATAGTTTTACTTACTTACTGTTTGTAAGTGAAAATACGCTCCCCTGTGTTAATGGAGGAGAGACATGAGCAGAAAGTTAAACACAGAGATCATTCCTAAACCTTGTAAAGACAAAAATGCAGTGGAAGTTACTTTTATGCTGTGTATAAAATATAGTCTGCCCTGGAAAACTTGCAAAAGAAAACCTCTTGAGGCTTTGATATTTTTTCCTACTTTATCAGGTTTCATAAATGTTCAGAAAATCTATGTCAGGTTACCTGGCAGGTTGGAGAGCAGGCTGTTGTTGAGGTATGGATGTTACCAACTCAAAAGCTTTTTGCTCAGGGAATTTGCTTGCAACTCTTTCTGAAGCATGGCTTCCTTTATTTCTGAGAGAAAAAAGGCATATATAGGTGACATGAGTTTAAAAATAATTACAAGGACTTCATTTTCAAACCTACGAAGTTAATGAATTTGAAACTCTTTGCTTCAGCCAGTTTTGTCTGGCAAAGCTGTATGAATTTTATACGCCAAAGCAAACGATTGTAAATACTAATTTATATTTTCGGTCTATTAAGGTGACCTGTCTGGAGGGTATATTCTAAGTAAGCAAAAGAACAATTTTAAGATCTTTTACTAACTTTATCAAGACTTTAATATAGCATTTTTAAAAGGCCAGTGTACTACCAAACAAGTATTCAATGTGCCTTTTTACTTAAAAGAATGTCTTAAGAATACCTAGCAAAAACGAACTAAATTATTTAGCATTTTTTTTTGAAAGATAAGACTTATTAATATACAACAAACTTAGAGAAAGCATCTGCCAAATATTTAATATAATTACAGGTCATAGAGGTTTATTAGTTCCAACTATAATGTTGTTATTTTATTTAATAAATGAAAAAGTATCCAATAAGAAAATGTGCAGACATATAGGAATGTTAAATTATCCACTGGATAATTTAATTATAGGAAAGATCTTATATTGTTCCCTAATGCCGTAAGAATTGTGAGAACAATACAAATTTATTTGAAGAAGGTCTTAGAACTGGGGTTATTATCTTTTTATATCTGTAGTGACTTAATAAAAATTTTGAATGGAAATTTATATGATTCATATTCTTTTTGTGTGGTAGAAAAATAAGCCATATAAGAATTGATTTAGAAGGCAGAAGATTTTTATTTCATATTAAAAATATAAATTGGAGAGGCATAGAGAATTCTAAGCAAGGTGAGCATTTAAAATTACAGCAGCTACCTTGTGTTTCCATTCTTAGAAATGGAAAAACTGCCTACCTTTTTCTCTGAAGCGAGCTCTTCATGACTTTATACTAAAAAATAAAAGCTATCCCATCAACTTTTCACTTCGTCGTCGGCATCACATGCTTTCTGTACTGCACATTTAAAAATACGAAGTAGTAGACGCAGATGTATCTTTGATTTTGATCCTGATTATGGTCATTTGGCTTTTGAATATAGTTTTGTCTGCTTTATCCACAAGTGATTATTAGTGCTCTGAGCTCCTACTCACAAGGAAATCTTCCTTTTCACTAAGCATTATTTCTCTTTAACCTTTCCTGTGAATATGATTATCAGTAGGGTCTCACTGTAAATAATTTGGATCTGAAGCTGTCAAAAAAAAATTGACTGTTGTCTTGTGTATTGGATACCATGATCAATATGACTGTGCAAAGACCTCTTGAGACATCAATATCTGGTGGTGCTGGTTAGTTCTTAGTACTTGCTTGCCATTCATCTAGCCTTGGGTAGACCTTGGACTTTAGTTGGCTTAAACGTGAATTCTAAGGCTCATAGAGAAAACCAGTGCTCTTACAGCCAGTGTCCTTCTTACTAATGTCCTCAGGCAACTGAATTGCTCTTTCTTAAAGTCACTGAGAAGGAAGTTTTACCTCTGAGACTGATAGCAATTTCTTACCAATCAACCCATGAGAATCTCAGCTCAGCTTGCTCTGGAGGGCAGACCTTAGGATAGTTCTCTAGCTCAGCAGGAACATGTCATAGCGCAATTCTCTTGACAGTTGCTTTTGTACTTTGCACTTGTACACACCTCCAAACAAACAGGAGGAAATGCATTTGAAAACACAAAGTATTTCATTGTCAAAATTATCTTTCTTCTATGATTGTGATTGGGGAAAAAACATTTAAGTTACTGTTCATTCTGTTTGAATTGACTTTCTGATTGGTGAAAGGCCCAACTTTGATTCTTCTTTTCTGTGTGGCTTTCTAATCACCTACTCATTAGCACGGCTAATACCCAATAGGGTCTTTTCCTTCAGAAAGACATCCTTTAATAAAACAGTTCAAGATATGCTTGCAGCAGAGACATTTTTCATGATATCTATTTGAAGTACCCGTTCTCTACCTGACTAGTTTCTGTACCTACAGTGTGGTTCACTATTGTGTATTTCTGGTTACATTCAATTCAAGGACCTTTCTTTTTTGAATTCTTTCCTTCCTCTAAAAATTATTCATACACCTCAAGCAGTTTAAAAGTATTGTTGTATATACATACACACACATGAAATCATTATGATAATGCTTTATACATCTTCTGACTAAAGGATGCCTTAGTTCTTAAAGCAATAGGAATGTTTTTGTGTCAAATTAATTTAACGAATGTTGAAGAAATAAATAATCTGTTTTATTCACTTTACCTGCTGTATTTTTTCCAACTTTTTGCATTATAAAATACACGTATTTTAAATTAGATTGGTTTACTAGATATCCAGGTTAATATATTGTGTCCCAACTAGAAGAGGCAAATCCTTGTAGGATAATGTTTACTTTGTAGACTTTCCAATTTTTTACTTTCTCTGTCAGGTACAGAATTGTTTTGTCCTCATAACCTGGGTGATTATTGCAAGAATTTTTTAATCTGATCATACTGAAGAAATTGAAAAACTTAATCTCTGATTTTCAATGAATAAAACAGAAGAGGTGATACAGAAGGATTTGCGATTTCTACAGTAATTTCAGCTCCTTGCTTCTTCAAATCCAATTTTGAAAACTAATGATTAACCCACTTGTCACTGATAGTCCTGTGACCTTGATAGCATGTATGTTTCTGGAAATCCTTGTCCTTCTTGGCCTAGAGATAAGGAAAATAGGATAGTGAGGTGAATGGGACCTCTGGTGAGCAGGAGTTCTGTATTATCAGCTTAAATGATAATTGGCAGGGTATAATTTTAGAGCATACTCGGATGTTTCATTGCACTCCTCACAGTGTGGCTGGGTTTTCTTTCCACTGTCTCACTTGGCACCACTTTTGTGTTTGATACACCTTTTCTTTTCCCTTTCAGACAAGCAAAAATGTCTCTCAAGAGCCTGTTGTTCTCCTTTGCCTATGTTTGCCTCTTTAATCTCTTTCAGCCCTCTGATTACTCCTCTACTGGACATGTCAGAAGATTCCCAGAGGCCTTTAGGAAGGCTTTGCCTTCTATACAAAGGCAGTTCTACGTGATTCTACAATAAAAGCAATTAGAGGAATGGCTTGTGGGTTGCTTTTCCAGACTTTCAGGTAAAAAAAAATTATTTTAGGAAATTCCTTAATTTTAAAATATTTTGGGACGTGTATTTAGGATTTGTTGAAAGTTAGAGTCTGGCAGCTCTGAAAAGAGAAATAATTGCTAGAGAAAGCATAATATATTTCAAAGACTGCTAACCAAACCCACAAACAAAACAACAGAAAAATTACCTAATGAGCCATGATTTGGAGAGCCTACTGCTCACAGTCTAGGCTAGTGAAGTCTGTGACATTTCTCTTGAGAAGAAAAATTTATCTCCTAGCTACTGTGGGAGATTTTTGTTTATGTTGAGCAAACATAAAAAATTTTATGTGAATGACTACTTTCCAGAGAATACAAAACATATGGATAGGTACCCAATGTCAACATATTTAAATATTGTAATCATAACCTTTGTCTGGGGTGGAAAAGAAGTGACTGTCCCAGCCTACTGAGATATTATCTTTGTCATTCAAGGAAAATTAATAAGTTACATTTGAGTTTCTTCATCTGCAGTCTGGGACTTAAAATACAGGAAGCACAAAGGCATGCAGTGGTAGAACAAGGGGCAACGGCTTTAAACTGAAACAGGGCAGGTTTAGATTAGATATTAGGAAGAAATTCTTCATTTGTGAGTGTGATGAGGCTCTGAATCAGGTTGCTTAGAGAGCTTGTGGATGTCCCATCCCTAGAAGTGTTCCAGCCCAGGTTGGATGGGGCTTTGAGCAACCTGGTTAGAGGAAGATGTCCCTGCCCGTGGCAGAGGGATTGGAACTAGATGGGAAGATCCGTTCCAACACAAACCATTCCATGAATCTATGATTCTGTGGAATACTGCACTTCTAAATTGGTTGGTGATTGCTAAATTGGATGATAATTGCAAATATGACCCTAGTTAAATCATGTTTAGACATGAAAATTAATTCAATTAATAAAATCCATTACGAAAACAATTTATCTGTAGTCCAAGTACAGGCATTTTGCTGCTCTTGATGTTTGACTAAGGTCCACTAATATAGGTTTCTTATCTCACTTGTAGTAATATTGAATATATTCCCTCAGTGAAATTCCTCTGATGTAAACTCAACTAGAAACATGCCAGACCAAGACATGTTTTGTGTTAGTTCATCTGGAAATGATAATTGCCAAGTGAACAGTGCAAGAAATTTGCAAAACTTGGTTTGCCAAACTGAAGTTAAAAACATTTCCCAGCCCTTTGTTTTTTTGTTTTTACTCTAGCTTCTACAGTGAAAGGACAACATTGCAAAAGGCACCTAGAAAACTGGGAGAAACGCAATACCCATTAAAGTTCACAACGTATTTACCGATAGTGTGATCTGTTGCAAACTGTGAAAGTATCGCCCTGCTCTCTTAACTTCATACATGTCAGCTGTCTGATAGATCATGATTAGAGCAGGTTTAATTTACATCTGTTATTTTTGTTAGGTTCAAAACGGAGCAGGTATAGTAAGGTTATTCTAAGAAATCACATACTTATTTAAAAAGAAATGAAGAGCCACAGTTGATGCTCTCAGTTAAATCAAAGAAGAAAACAAAAAAGAAAATTTTCCCAGCAATTTTTTATCCTTTTTATGTTTGTACTTTATTTTTTTGGCAGAAGATGGCCAACAGATGTAAAATGTACTGTTATTTTGGAGATAGTGCTGGAGAATTTGGCCTTAGTTACGCTTATAGAACCCAATTATCAGATGAAAACAATTATCAGATGAACAAATTTATCCACAACTATTTCACATGACATTTGGAATACTTAACTATCAGTTAAACTCTTTAATAACTAACTTGACTCTCGTAACAACCTTAGGGCTCAATAACCATGCATGTCTCCTGTCTGGAATCAATTTGTCACTGATACAAATCACTGCATTGAAGTCAAGAAATCATGATAACCTACATGGCACAGTTGCTTTGCTCTGAAAATTCCTTTTTGCTCTGAAACAGGGGTTCTTATCACAGATATATTTATGAGAGGACAGTTACAAGCCTTCTCAGGCACATACCCATTTCGTTTAAAAATTATTCTGATAAGCTGCTGAATCTTCTGGGATGTGTTTGATTTTGGTTGTTTTGGGGTTCTGTCCCCCCTCCCATCCCCGTCCAGTTTTTTGTTTGGTATTTTTTTCTTTTTCTCTTTCTATTCTTTTGATATTCACTTTATTAATTATTTTATGCCATATAAAAATAAATAGATAAAAAAGCAACAAGAAGGTGGCTGAGCACACCTTTTTTAGTATATCTTTAGATACTTCTCAGTTCAGACTTCAGACCAGCTATACAAGTAATGATTTGAACTTGTGCAGCTGATGAGAAAAAACTCCCTGCTCTTTTGAGGACTACTGACATTGCTGTAACCACACAGTGATGGAAATATTTCTGATCTGAATTACAAATCAGTATTACAGCACACCCCCAGCAACCAACTCATGTAAAGTCTTTCAATAAAAAAAGCAATGTTTCCATAAGTTTAGTATACTTGCTGCAGTGACACCTAGCAATGAAGATGAACTTTGTATTTTAAACTTCAGTCACTCCTTCAATGACAGTAGCTATGGATCTTCCATGAAATTTACTGCTGATGCACAGAAGTGTAAATGGATTCTTGTTGAGATCAAAGAAGGGAAAGTCTTTTAAATTACCCCTGGATTTATAAGCTCCAACTCTTATCTTCTCTCTGAGCAAAATATTAATTTTAAACAGTGGCAGAGGGGCTCTGATGGTTCCCTGGCCTGTTCTATGTTAGAGGTCTAGGGATTTTTTTTCTTCATTTTGGAACTTTGCCAGTTATTTTCCAGTGAAAAAGAGGAGTTTTGAGAGCGGTGAGGGGCATGATCCAACCTAAAGGAAGGTGAGTAGGGCATGAAGGTTGCCACTGCACGTGTCACCCACAGTAGCGTGCTGCAACCTTGCAAGCGTATACGTTTTCTGTAGTCCAACTCACTGGAGTGTCATTACCTGTAAACGCTATCTACAAAATGGGAAAATCCAACACATTCTCCCTTGTACTTTCACAAACAAATGACTTAAGTCTTGGGAGAAGTTAGTGTCTGATTTCCCATGGGCAGTTTTCTTTTCATCTTTTTCATCTTGTCTCGGTTCTCTTGCACATAAGTCTTTCAAAACAAAGTCTTTCTAAACCTAAAACCAAAAAGTAAGAGTTTTTAAGTGTTCCCATATTAAGAATTTATACCTAATTAGAATCTGCTAATGAACAGCAGATTAATTTGGGTTAACCAAGTAGAAAGACACAATCTGTAAAAATACAGAATATCCTATTCCAACTTTTCCAAAGGTTGCAGTGTTCTATTTTTTAGCAACTCCACTAAAGGGGTCAGTGTCAGTCATCCAGAAAAAAATCCCCTTTTTATGTGATATTCAACTCTGTATCTTTTGAGACTAATTTTAATTTTCAATTATATATAAAGTATTTCTTTGCTAAACATTCCCTCCTAGGTTAGGTACAAAAAGAAGAAAGTAAAATAAACTTCTGGACTCCTTTAATACTTCCTTCAGAAGCATATTCACTTCTTTGCATGTAAGTGTTTGTTTTGGATAAAATTGATAACATTATGAGTGCAACAAAAAGGAAACTTTAATACAATGACTGATCAGTTCAAAGGCGATGTTTTTTGATATCTTCATTTTTCTGTAAGAGGATGAGCTTGAGAAAGGCTTACAAATGGGAAATACCAATTTCAGAGAACATATTGCTGTCACCTCAGTGCCATGAACACAGGTCCCAGTAGCTTGTTCAGAATCACCTTCTCCTCCCTGGAAGACCATCTGAGAAGTGAAACTGTAAAAACAATCTCTCAGCAAACAAAAGCCAATACTGATACATAAGAATGACAGGAAACACTTTACTGAATGATTAGAAGATTAAAGCTAACTTGTGCTGGTAAGTTACTACTTAAAATCCTGAAAAGCAACTCAAGACTTTATTCAAGGCTTGGGCTCTTACTAGAGCATTAGTTTTAACCCTTATGCAATCAGTGTCTCCTGGAGATTTGGACAATCTTATCCAGACCTGTGAGAAGCGGATCCCTTTGAGGGTGATTCTGGAGCCAGGTCCGGTCTTTAAAGAGAGCAAAGACTATTTTCTCTCTGGGGTTATGTTTTGGATCAATGGTTATGAGAAAACATTTTGCCCATCAGAGCCTTCCAGATATGTAACTCCTTGAATATGTATGCCTGAAAAACAGGATCAAAGGAACATCCAGTACAAAACTATTGATGCACAACCACAACTGGCAGAACCTCCTGGACAGCCACAAAAAACATTCTGGCATTTACATTTTTTGAAACCCTCTACTTAATTTTCTACCTTGTCAGTGTAGCCTACAAAAATTTCTTAATTGTCAGTCTAGTCTACAAAACAAGCCAGGCTGGTCAGAGAAGTCTCAGTGTCTATAAATTGTTAGGAATATAAGATTTGCAGATGTATAGTTTTAAAACATACAAGGAATAAATGAAAATTATCTTTTGAAATGACTGCAGAATGTGGTCCAAGCTTTATAAAAAGAATAGTGTGTTCCACTGCTCAAAGAACAAGCCTGACCAGAGCAAATCCTGAAGTATTTGAAAACATTACTGAAGGCTGAAAACCTGTGTTAACTTTGGCTGCTACTAATATTCGTGTTGAAATGGAAACACAGCCACTTACTGGAGCATATACTAATGTGAACTCCCGCTTGCACAGTTAAAACACTGATTGTGTTCTGTAGAAAAGATAATAAAAGGCAGACTAAACAGTTTATTTAATTAATGTCTGTGAGTTTATATACTCTCATTACATAGAGTCTGTTGTTAGTTTCTGAGTTGCCTTTAACTCAAAGAATCAGTAAAGAAGAGCCAGTGGAAATGAAAGTTTCTAACATTATTCTTGCAAAAGGACTTTCTGCAATGCATTGAGGGAGCTAAAAGTATTGGCTACATAGATTAAGTACTCAATGAAAAATACTCTGATAATGTGGACCTTTGATCTGCAGCACTGCCAATGGTGGCAGTTCCAACCACAGCAGGCTCCAGTGGGAAGTTAGGGATTCTGATGTGAGAGCTTAGAAACTGCTATCTCAGTTATTTTTTATCAGGGGATTGAAACAGCTCCTTAACTCTACCTCAAATTACTCTGGTGATTTGAAGTCCTAAGTTCTGAAGAATGAATTAAAGCTGGAGACACGGAGAATCACCAGACAAAAAGCCAAGCGGGCAAGTGACACCCACATGTTTTTCATAGGGAATGATGGACAAGGTGTGCAAACAAACCTGTGCCCAAATGGTGTTTCACTCATCACGTTTTTGCTTAGAACTGGCATCAGGAATGGCCGAGTGCTCTGTGAGGTTACCTATAATGAAAAATATTTAGACAATTAAATTTTGCAACTTTGGCTGAAATTGCTGAACAACATCTCATTGATTAGCAAGATTTTTTAGGCTCTTAGGAGATACTAAGCTTAATATCGCTGCAAAGGTCTGTTTGAAATCCACCCAAGAACAACTTTTTAATGAATTGCCATCCAATGTTGCCTTTCTTTATGGTGATTTTGCTCAGTCCTTCTGCAACATAAATTTTGGACTCGTGTGTGAAAGCAAACGCAAATAAACTGGTGCAATTCACAAAGCTAATTGTGTCTGCCTTACTTTGCTCACTCACTTCCTCACTTTTTCACTGTCTCACCCCTTCCTTCTTCATGGCTGCCTTGTTGATGTGGCCTTTTGTAACTCAGTAAACATGAAGACAAAATGAGAAATGGCATCAAAAGGATTTCTAATGTCATGCATATTAATAATGGTGAGCTTTTTCAGGCACTTCAGAAACAGCAGTTTGTTAAGTCTTGATTGTTAATGGCTTAAAGGCAAATATATAAGCTTACTGGGGAAAAACAAAACCCCAAACCTACAGAAACATTCATTTTGTAGCTAAGTACACTTGTATTTTTTGTTAATTCTCTTGCCAAAGGCAGTAAGTCTGAACATCAACAGACAGGTATGTCAAACACAAAAACTGTATTCCAGTATGAGTAAGCTAACATCTCAATATTTCTCAACAGCATAATTAATTCCTTTTATCTTATGGTTCTTGACTCATGTTCTGGCGTTCAGTGTGTTTTGCATAGTCATCTTTGTTTCTGTAAAGTGCAGGGATGGATAGCAGCAGTAGCGGAATTCAAAAATCGACAGGGCACTGCCACAGCCCCTTCCTTCCCTCTCCTCCATGAGCTACATCAGGCACAAAGGTAGGCAAATCACTGTCAAATGATAATCCTGCATTCAATCCCTCATGGTATTTTTAGTATTTTCCTGCCAGACTGCACAGACATGAATGGCTATTGAAGTGCAGAGCAGCACTGAATTAAACAGTAGCTGTTCGGTAGAAGAGAGGACCACAGCAGAAACCACCCAAGGATGACTGCCCAGGGATGCAGGTGCTGCCTATCCACGACAGTTTTTCTGCTCTAGTGTGAAAAATGACCATGGAAAATAGGTAACAGAGAGAAACTGGAAAAAAATTTCTTAATAGAATTGTGGGCTTGCTGTCTTCTCACATCCTCTTTTTTTTTTTTTAAATTTCTTTGACGGTGCTCTGAATTCACCTAAGTTCAAGGAAATGCGTATCTGGCCTTATTTGCAATTAGAAGTTTCAGGTGTACAACAAAGTTAATGTGGTTAGAACATTCTACAGCACAACAGATGACCTATGCCTCAAGCAGTTATTCTTTTCCTGACTTTGATTTCTTGTCCTCTAATCATTTTGTGCTGAGAGGGTCTTTGTTATTGCTTTGCAGTTTCCAATAATTGTATTATGCTGCAGAGAAACAGAAAAATCAATTAGTCACTCAACAATAAGGAGCATATTTTTGCTGGAAAATAATAATTCCTTTGGTATATTTCTCATATTTTTAGCATGCAGTTATTTGTGTGCAGAGGTAGATAAAACAGAGTTCCTGAATACAAAGGTCATTTCCTCCTTTCAATCCATAGAACTTTGATTATCTGATTATGTTTATACCAAACTCATGAGTGAATCTGAGGTGTATTTTCTCATCATGCAGTACAATCAAGAACAAAGTGCTGTAAGTCAAATTTGTGCTCACAGATTCTTGATTTAATCTTTGGTCAGCTGGAGGCACCTTTGGGTTGATTTTTGTTGTGGTTGGCTCCAGAATCTTGCATCACTTACCCACTGTGAATGGCCCATACAGTGAATTCCACTTTCCTCACTGGCGCAGCTGCCTCTGCATCCACTGATGGGACTGTGTAGGAGATCGTGAAGAACTGGTGCAGACTCTGTCCACCAGTTACAGCACATTCTTCATCATTACTGTAAATTATTGCTGGTAGTTTCTGTTAGTGACTGACAGAACCAAGTCATTTGAAAACTGCTTCACACATCTTCTAGTAGCAACTTTCTTCAGATCATACATTCTTTTCAACCGAACTTTACTTCTGTGGGCATCAGACAGAAAAATAGGAGCTGGCACTAGACTCAATAACTTATGAAGAATTTTTGGGAACTCAAAACCTATCATTTATTTACAAATGCAACTCCAAATTGGAATGATGGCTACTTCCCTACAGATTTATTGTTAGGGTGGCACTGTCAAGCAACATCATCCATTGCCTAGGAATGATCTCTTACTGTTGCCTCATAAGGCAGCCATGTTTCTCCACCTGTTTTTTCTTATAAGTCAATTATTTAATGTGGAAGAGTTTCAAGCCAACAGGAAAAAGTTCATATGAACTTGCTAAAAAGACATGATACATGCTCTTTTATTGTTATCATTGACTGAAGCCCTTGGCCATCCCTAAATGGTTGCTCTTCTCCCTGCTTTCAAGCTACCTAGTGGAAACAAGAGGAGTACCTCAATAGAGCGGTTAAAAAAAACCACCCTGCATCGTTAGATTTCTGTCATGTGCTTTGAGAAGCTGCATGTTACATTTTGCCTTGGATGAAGAAGAAGTCTTGCATGGCATTACTCTTGACTGCTTGCTGCCTGCTCCAGATGTGAAGGGCAGTGTCTGCAATGGGATGGTTCCCAGGATCTGGACGTCGTTTTGGGTTTGTTAGCTGTCAGAGAGGGCATTGGCTGTGTGCAGTCTGCAGAGCGCATACTGGGCTCCATTTAAGTGGGAACTTTTATGTGGGGTTTTTGTTGCAGATTTCTCCTTTCCGCTACAAAATCTCCAAATTCTGGCACATAGTTAAAGGGGCAACGCTTGTGCATGGAGCAATGAAAGGCAAATCTGTTTAAGGAGCCTCAGCTTGTAGAACTGGACACGGAGTGCTATCTGTGCAAGTACAAGTGATCACAAGTGATCTCACAAGTGGAAAACCTGTCAAGTAAGCGTTTCTAAATGATAATATCAGCATTTCTGTGGATTGTTTTGCCTCCTGACAAAAAGCTATGGCAGTACCATCCAAATATTCCTCTAGAAAACTCCCTAATATTATGCTTTCTTTCCCCACCTGGGGTGTTTCTGAGTTGGCAGGGACCATAGATACAATCTCCTGGCGTTCGGACTTACTCATGCTGATTTGCACGAAATCTGGGATGTCACTCAAAAATGGCTGACCAATAAAGTGTTTGATTTTTTTTATTTCTTATTCAGGACTTGAAATCAGCAAAAATATTGGCTCTCAGTGGGAGAAATTTCATGTATCAGCTTTCATTGCTGATGGTTTTTGGGCTAATAGTGCTTATTTTCAGCTGGTTTCAAAATGAATTATTTTCATAGTAGTGTTCAGTGGCAAATTTGTCCTTTAACTGTCCATTTCTTGCTTTCTTCTCATTTTTTATGGTCACTGACAAATGTACTGGGAAAATGATATTTGTTTTAAAAAGCTGATATTCATCTAAGATCATTATCTTGAAAACAGGAAATTCTAGGGGTCTTAATGGAAATTTCACTTTAAAATTTTTTATATTCATTTTTGTCAGCCTTTTTAACCTAAGTCCATGGAGCTTGAATGATCTTGCAGAAAGTGAATGAAACAATCTGATAGCAAAACTGTAAAGACATTGTATTGAGAGTAATTTTTTCTTGAAGTAAAGGTGAAAACTTCTTTCTTAACAGTAATATATTCATTCTACATAGCCAACTGAAAATGCCAGCTGAAAATGCAAGAAAGGTCAGCTGATGAAGATAAAAACTCAAGAAGTGTGTCCTTCATTTGAGAGATACTTCTGAAAGAAAAGTCTGAAAGAAAAGTTTTTAAAGAGATTCCTTTTTTTGTGCTTGCTGAGATGTGATGAGAGAAGTTGCTTTATTACAATTGCATATCAGAAGGAGAATTATGAAGCTGTGGTATTTCATGGCCTTGGAGATTTGTGAGATTCTCATTCTCCACTGTCTTTCATTTTCATAAAAACATCCACACTTGTAAATTTACCAATTCAGGAAGGCTGCGTCTTACATTGCTTATGCACAGCAGCAAGCACCTTCCCAAAATTCTATGGGTGGAGATTTTACCAACTTCATGTTATTAGTATCTTATTATAGAAAATGGATGTAAGTAAAAATTAATAACTCCTTGATAACTCCTGGTCTAAACTGAATTGTCAAGCAGAAGAATTTTATGTTTCAAGTAGAACAGAAGTCTTGTTCTGTTTTTAAAATGGATCTGACTCCCAATTTCAGATCAACCTCTTGCATACTAAATTTTAAACTATTGTATGGGTTCAAGACATTGATTGCATAATCTTGGTTATTATTAAGTGAATAAGTGAATATTAAGATTTACCCCTAAAAAGGCTGAAGTCCTTTTTAGTTCATACGATACCTCCATACTGATGTGGGTGGTACGACAGCTGGAAAATACAATGGGTGTGATATGTTAACTGCATTGTGCAAGACGAGGCTGTGACTTGGTTGTTTGTCGACGCTAAAGAATCAAGTGTAAAGCCAAAGGATGAGCCTCATGCAAGGGCAGCGTCTTGCATACAAGACCTTCTGATGCTGGCTGCAGCCAATAAAAGTTAAACTGGTGATGCACCAGTAGGCCAAGTCAATGCAAGTGGGGGTTTTCTGTGTGACTGAACCAGTTCTTCTTAAACTGTGACCGGTTACATTAGGGTGCCATAACTCTTCAGATGATGGGTCAAAACTTATTCCAAGAAAAATAAAGAGCTACATTGTACACAATCCCTTGTTTCCCCTACTTGCAACAATACTAACAAAAGGGGGAGGTATATATAAAAATATTAAACATATATAAAAATTTCACCAAACTCTTTTCATGGCAGTTCCTCATAGGATGACCTTCTGAAAAGTTTTAGATGTTTTTCTGAAAAGTTTTAGATGTTCCTGGATCCTTTAGAGAAATGGAAGGGAGCCAGGAATTGAAAAGGCTGAGCAGGGCAGACTTCAAAAATGATTTATGCTTTGATAGAAAAAGTAACTCCTCTTGCAGTTCTCTGCTAGAGAGAAAGAGATTGCAGAGTGAATTACCACCTAGTTTTTGTTGTTTGTTCCAATTTATTCTGCTGTTGTTGTTGCCCATTGACATTTCTCAATCTAGTTGTGGGGTAAAAATATTTCTATATGTTGGAATCCAGAATCCAGTTTGCTTTCTTAGTCACAGGATTTCTTGAGGCAAGCAGCACCCTTTTGTGACAGAGCCCAGGAAGCAACTCTTAGCAGTATGGCCTACAAAGACCTTTATTCCTTCCTACATCTTGTTTAGCCACTTAAAGGTAACATGATGTGGCATTTCAGTACTTACAGCTTTCCTCTTTCCCTTTGTGTCCCTGTGTATTAATTAAAGGTACATTAACTCAAAGAGATTTCTTTTTCATATTGCTGTAGCAACCGTACTTCCTTGAACCAGCTCCAACTAGTAAAAAATAAGAACTTGAAAACCTTTTCTGAGGTATAAAAATCTCTGTTTTTAATTGTCTATGTTAAAGCTGAGCAGAAAAACCACCAATCATCCAATCACATCAGGAGAATGACACACTATAGAAGGAGAAGCAAGTCTCTGTTAGGGTAGTTTATCCTCTTCATCTGCTTTCTGAGTGATAAAACCCTTGTCCAACTTCCCAAATTATTCTCTCAGTTTCCACAAGAGATACTTCCCACTACTTCTCCCTACAAGCCCCACCTGTTTTATATGTCCGAAGAGCACTGTTACAAGTACAAAATTCCAAGGCTGATTTGGCATCATTGGATAAAATAATAATTTACTTTTACTTGGGATATTCTGGAAGAAAAAGGGCAGATATTTTGCAGCAGGTTTGCAGGTTATTACAAACACTTTTATATTATGACTCCTTTCTGTTTTCAATTGACAAATTACCTTCTGAGAAACAGCTCCTTCCTTTCCTTTGCCTCTACCTCTTTTGAAAGATTTTTTGTGCAATTCTTATCTAATAGGTAAGATATACTGTACGATGGAAAGCCAGCTTCAGGATTTACTATAATTAAACCAAAGACTTTTAAGTGCTATGTCATTGAGGAAAGGAAGGAATTTGTTGGAAAAGAGATATCCTCTGGTTAAATATTAAGCATTATGAACAAACCCTTTTTAAGGTCTTGTAGTGACTCCAGAAACACAGAGGAGGTAATTGTGGACAGATTTATTTTTTTTAATTAGAAAATAAATCTCTCCTGAGAAAAATACCCACAAGTATTTGATTTTTTGTAGAAGCCCAAAAGGAGAATGACACATTGGGGAATTACAAGAATAGTCCTGATGGTCAGATTGTGCCAAATTACTTAAATTCTAAAAAACAGCACAATGATAGGGATGAGAATTTTTGTGTACTCTATATTTGAAAATACATACTCTATGATCCTATGATAAGTCACCCCATTTCTATAAGTAGGAGTATCTTGAAGTGTGACTCATTAATGCCAAATTAAATGGTATTCTCTTCTAACATGTGGGGCTGGCGGAATTCCCTTTTTTCTGTTTGCAAATAGTTCATGTAGCATTTTGCATTATGCACATGTTTTTATTTTCAGGCATCCATTGGGTAGCATGGGTAAGTCATTCATCAACTGTTTATTTTAACAGTTAATAAACATTATATATTTTTCTCTTCCATAATTTGACTGAAACCATAAAATAAAATAAAACAAAATAAATTAAGCAAACAAATTAAAAATATGGCTAAGGCAACATGTTAATTAACCACGGCCCTTATCCAACTGTAAAAAATGCAGTAACTGTAATCTTTTATTAGTAAAGACACTTAGCAGAACCTGAAGGAAAAAATAACAAATGCAAATCATTTAAAGTACAAGTCATTAAATTCCTTGGGTCTTGCCACTCTTCATGTGTGGAAATATAGAGAAATGTTTAGATGTATAATGTGAATTATACTAATTCCAGGCCTGTTTCTTAATGGGTTCAGTTCCACTGATGTATTTCCAAAGTTAAGCTTTACTTTCCCATTTTTTCAGTTGGTTTGCACAAGAGGAACTCTGCTCAAACGATAACTCTGCTACTAGATATTTTTTTCCTTTCCCTGAATATGTGATATGGAAGGTGCAGAATTCAAGATTTTTGAAATGCGGCTGATATGAAAGTAATTTCATCCTGAGAGAAGTAGAAGTACAAAGTATGAAAATGGTGAAGAAGGAAAGAAGGGTTTATAGGAAGAAGCTAAACACTTGCTAGCAATGTTGTGTTTTCCTGCAGTGGGGAAGAGACCGGATGACCAACTGGCTTTGAGCACTGCTATCCTGTGACTATCCTGTGTATTAGACATGCTTGTTGTACCATCATCATTCCAATGGTGCTCCATCTGTTAAATCCTTGTCTGTGTGCTCCTGGAATTAGTGCAACGGTAAACGGAGCAGTTTATTGACTGAGCAGCTGCTTAACAGTTCCAAGCCACCCTAAATTGCAATTTGAAGTGGATTGAGATGGACGGGATTGGTGACTGTAAGATTAGAAGAGTCATTGATACAGTATCATCCTAAAAACTTGTTTCTCTATTATTCAAGCAAAAAAAAAATTAGCCAGGAAGGGTGAGAAATCCACAAAGAAAACCCCTGCAATGTACTTGAAGCCATGATATTTCATCTGAATAGTGTAAGAGACATGAACTATTACTGAGACTGCAGGTCAGGTAGATCTTCACCATAGAGAGCTGCAGTAGCAGGCACTGGATAAGGGTACTTAGGGTACTGAAGCCTCTGCCAACAGCCATCGTGGAAAAGAGGCTCCCACAATCTGTCCCCTGGGTATTTGTGTTATCATTTATTGCTGGTGATAAGATTTTTTTTGCAGCTCTCTTGTTAATGCCATGGTTAAGGTAAGCACTGTGAGAGCCAGAATTACTACCTGAGGTATGTTTAGTCTCATCTGCTCCCTGACCTTCACACTGTGAGCTTCATCCTCACCAATGCCGACCTTTTTTAGGGAGTTTACAATGTTTCTATTTGTCATCGTTTGAACATTTCCAGTCACTTAAGAGGAAGAGATCAAAGAGCAGAACGAGTGAGGCTGTTGCTTGGACACAAATGGCTGTTGTCTGGACACTGATAAGTCTTCTAAGGACAGATTTTCTTACTGCAGAAGAGTAAATCCTAGGATTCTCACTTTTTTTTTTTTTTAATTAGAAAAAAAAAAGGGAAAAAAAAAGCCAACCCATACCTCAGTTAAAGCTATTCCAGAAATCATCCAAAGTCTAAGTTTGAGAGACACCAGGAAAATAAGATTGCAATTTCTTTATATATCCAGTTTGGATAAGTCAGCAAAAAAACCAAAACCACTTTTGAGCTTAACTGAAAAATAGCGCTGAGAACACCACTTACCAAATCTCTTCTGTTCCAGATAACAAAGCAAGAGGAAAAAAGGAAACCAAATTTGAGCAAAGTGTGCAAAGTGTGACCACACCACCAGTACTGTGCTTCAGGAGCCTTGGACTTATGTGAGTTAAGGATTTTTCCACTCACAGCTTCAAAGGATGGGAATCCATTTGTGACTATGACCCCTTAAAAAGTTCTTTGTTCTTTGGGGCAGCTATCTATGCTCCCACGATAGTCAGTGGAAATCTTGCATTCAAGACAGTTGCCTTGACAGAGGTGTTGTATGCTTTTTGAGTTATCCTGGAGTTGCCAAGACATTCACGTAGTCAGATATAATGTGGGAGCTCTGAAAGACCAGAGTCCCTCTGTGTTGCTGACTGAAGGCTTGGAGGGGTGACCTGGGTCTTCTGGAATGGCACTTTGTGTCTTTATTTAAACAACTAACCTCAGTCTTAAGTGTGAGTTTTAGGGAAACATGGACTGCTTGCTAAACTCCATTAACTCTATTCATACGTGCAACCCTTTAGTGGGTATTTTGGGTATCACAAGGTAACTCAAAGAGTACTAGAGGTCCACATTTAGGCATCTGAACTGAGCCCTAGATCTTTATGAAATGTAATGGGAGCTTGAACGTGAGCATGAATTTCAATGTACTATTCTAGAAAAAAATGCCACCCAGAGTGCCCAGCCTTTTCCATTTGCCGAGCTTTAATCATTAGGAACCAGATATTTTTCTATAAAAGAAGGAAAAAGCACAAAAGCCCTGATTCATCAATCTCAATCTTCCATGAAAAATATCAAGCAAATAAAATGCTAAACCAAACAACATAACTTGGCACCAGCTGTAGACTAATTTGGCCAAATTTAGAAGTGATATTGCTGGACTGGTCAAGGCCTCTTGTTAGAAAGTTCTAGTTCTAAGAAAATAGCCTCCCTATATATACATCCTGTGTACACACCATAATTGTACTCCACAGACTTTACTGAGATGTGGACAAATATCCCATCCCACAATTACATTAAGAAAGGGAATTTCTATGGAGTGTTTTGGCAGTAGCTGCTTTGCTTGTATGTCAAATTGTTTGGCAGTACCTCACAAAACAAATATGGGATTTTGGGTTTATGATTCACCCTTTTCCTTCAGCCATTGTCAATGCTTTTCAAGATAGTTAATCAATCTCTCATATTTTTCTACATCTCTTCTTTGAGATTTTGTCTTTCTCCATAAATTTTCTTCACTGATAAGTGCCTGAACTGCATGGTGGGAAACTTGAAGTGGAAAAATTTTAAGAAATAAGCAAGACTGATTCTCTTCTCATTGCCAGGTTGCCCTGACATTATTTTATGCTCTGGTGATTATGGTAATGCATTACTTAGGCATCTGATTTTATCTCCATCTTGGAATTGAAACAGCAAAAAACATCCTTTGTTCCCATCCACAGCATATTGGTTTAATTCTAACTTCAACACTGAGCAAGTGAAATGTTTGTGGTACTTGTGTTTTCAGAAGCCCTCAAGTGATATGGTGGTACTTCTTGCTGTCTTTACACAAAAGTTAGCAGTTTTGCCTGCTGAAGGGCCTTTTGGGGAGATATAATATTTCATAATGTGGAGGTAGCAGGCAGCTACATACACAACTGCATGTCAAAGAGCTGTATGAGTCAAAAAAGGAAAAGCAAAACATAAATTTTTTGGTCCTATTGATTATTTTACTCTTCAGTATATTACTTCATTACCTCTTAATGTTTCAAAAGATCTAGCAACTTTGTCTGTGACCTTCACTGGAATTTGATTTTTCATCTTAGATGTTCTTAGCCAACAGCTCATCAGTATTAGCAGCTTGAAGGATTGGGCTTGGTGAAAAGGATGCTTTTGAATTTTTTTGGAAAGCAGTAAGATCCAAGTTATCTTTCTCAGTTTGCTCTAGTGCTGAAGTAATCCATTGAAAGTTATATGTACAAAATGTCCTGAGATAATGGGTGCCTTGCTAGATCATGTGACATATTTATGGCTGTCTGCTCCAGTACCAACAAGGGAAGTGCTCCCATATTAACAAAGTGTGTCAGTACCGTTGTGACTGTTCCGCTGCTTGAACAGAAGGGGTCAATATGCTGTTCCCCAAGGCTGTGGAACATCTGTAATATTTTGAGTTGTTTTTTACTGTTCCATTATGCAGCTGGAAGAGAGAAAGGTGACAGGGTTCCAAGTTTGCTCCTTCTTATTCACTGCTGGCACAAATAATATGACAAAAAATTCTGCATACATGACTGGCAGAAGTCTAAAAGACTTTTTGCTAAAGAGACTGGGTTGTGCAACTGAAATAGCTGTTTCAGGAACCTCTTAATTTTTGTACTTCATGTTTTAGGAAAATGGAGTAAATAATGTAGCGAACTGTAACATAGTCTAAATAATGTATGAGGGTATAAAGCAATGTAGTTCATGTTATCCTAGGATGCTAGGATACTTTATGATAGGAAATAGAAAAATCATAAGAGTCACTCAGGTGCCTCACACCAGGCTGTAACAGTTCACTGTCATCAAGTAGTATTGCCTGTGTTACTTTATGTAAATAGACGTAAATTACCCGGTTACTTCTGTAGATAGGCAACTTTAGCAACAGCCATTCTTTTAGGATTTGAATAATTTTTGAGGATTAAAAGAAAATATTTATAAAGACACATAATTCTACGCTCTTTTCAGTTTGTCTTTATCTTCACTACACAGTGACCTTCTGAGAGTGCTGTATTCCAAGCAAGCAATTGTATGTTTAAACAGAAGCTTTCCTTCATGTTAACATTTAATTTCCTTCCCCTCCATCATGCCTCAGGCAAGGCACTCTTTCATTCTTTTTTGCCACAGTAGTGTACACCATAACGAAGTATAGCTATTCATGTGACACAATATAGTAATCAGAAGTAAATTACACCGTTTAAAATTACCATCCTTAATCACAATTCCTAAAACAATGTGATAATTGCTGTCATGGGAACATGGGAAAAAATAGACTAGTCATTAAAAAATACTATAATCATTAATATCAAGTGGCATGTGAAATAACAATTTTCTACTAATCCCTAACCTAGAGCTATAGTGCAAACTGAAGATTCTCTTTCATAAAGTAAACTGAATGCCTACAGCTAGAAAAGGCATAAACTTGCAAAAATATTTTGCCCACTAGCAGGTTTTGTACTGTGTTTTGTACAACTGTACATTTCCCAATATATATATGGGTTTCTATATGCAGCAGTTATACACCTGCATTTGAATTTCTCTTTCGCCCTTCTGACCTCAAGTAAGCTTAACAAACTCAAATTTTGAGGAAAAAAACATACATCCAGATGCTGGTCACTTGCATTGTCAAACCTTCCAATTTAAAAAAATAAAACAGTATCATATTGGAAACAAAGGTGCTAGGGCCACCTTTTTCATATTGCTCACACATTGTTTAGTCTGAGGGGGGAGAGCATTGGAGAGAGAAGAAAAGAAAAAAAATATATATACAAGTCAATTTGGCATGAGTTTAGAAGGGCTTTCTTTGATGGGTAAGGCCAAGCTATAAAGAAACCTGGGAGCATTAGTGCCTGTTTTTTCTGTGTTAGAGACGCTCAGCTGTAATGCCAGCAACCTGAATATTTGAATTCTTGTTATCAGTGCACATAGGGAGAGAATGAGGCAGAGCTGGGCAGCTGTGTGCATCTTCTAGCTGTCAACAGATGTTGTTTAGAGTCTTAAATCCCACAATTACCAGAAAATGATCCTTCCTTCAATAGGTAGTGAGGAAACTTGTCCTGTCAGTCCAGCTGAATACATTTTCTGAATTTAGGGAATATGGTTCTCCAGTCATATTAGAGCACAAGCTTACACAGCATTCATGAGGACCACTGCTGTGATTTAAATTCTGTGACTTTTAATTCTACATAGACTATGAGTCTAAGCATCACATTGTGCCTCTAAAAACATAGAAAATAGCCTTCAGATCTTTCCTTTGTGTTTGTTTTCTCATTGAGAAAGAAGGCTTACACCAGAAAAGTAGTCAGCAAAAGTCTGATTTATACATTGCCAATGTATTCTTTGAAGGAAGGTAATAGAGCCGCTGAAGTGCAATTAAAGCAGGAAATGAGTATTTTTATTTTTGGGAGACTACCATTGAGGTTTTTAAAGGCCAGAGGTTGGAGCCTTCTCACCACAAACTGTTCAAAGGCAGTGAGCTCATGTAAGACTGTGGGAAAAAGGGTTAGAGGGTCAGAAGTTTTGTCATTCAGCTCACTATTTGCAGCTTGGTTATTGTCTTCAAATGTGTAAAGGAGAAAAATGGACTATCTGCACTTTTATTTCCATCCAAGGGTAGGCAAGAAAGTGGGAAGAATTTTGACCCCTTATTTGTCTCTCTACATCTCTTTGTATTTTTCTGACAAGACTTGCTTCCTTGGAAAACAGTCCAGTTGCAAACCAAGAAAACATTTTCCTCCTTGCAGCTGCTCCAACATATATGGGCAGGCAAGGTGTATCTCCCACAGCTGCCTGCCCAGTCCAAGCTGTAGGGTCAGGCAGTGGGAAGCTGAGATATCTCTGCCCAGCAGGACTGATGCCTCCGGCAGATTCCTGACATGATCTTATCCATGCCTTGACTGAGAGAAAGATGAAGGAGGCAGTGACGACCTTTTTTTTGTGAGTTTCTCAAGTTTTTTCAAGCAGGTGATGCTCACTAGTCAAAACCATCCCCAAGGAGGGCTGAGTCAATTCATTTCTCCAAAATAATTTGGAGATGGATACCATTAGCTTGTTGGAAAATTACCCAGGTGGGCAGGCATGGGCAGTGAATGACCAAGGGAAGGTTTATGACTTGCGTGAATATTTCTGTTATTTTACAAGTGAGTTATGACCCTGTGTGGAATGAAGCAGCGATGGAGGGTCACTTTTGAAGTGAAAATGCTTTCCTCCCATTCTTTCTCATCAATGGACCTCACCAGGACAAATAGATTTTTGCTCAAGTACACCAAAAAGTAACTCCTGGGTTTTTCCCATTTTTCCATATTAAAAACAAACAAAGAGAAAACCCCTCAAAAGACAAGTAAAAAAAGCCCATACAAAATACTTATTAACATGTTATGCAAATGACACATTAACTTGTATGTGTCCAACTAATCTTTCATGAACTATAAACAAGTTCTCATTTGCTTCCAGTTATTTCTATTTCTCCTTTTCAGTGGTGATTTCCCAAGTTATAACAAGCCAGATAGCTACCTCTAATCTTCATAGCAATGGCTCTTAAAATATTCAAAATGAGTAATTTATTTTTAATGATCTTTAGCTCTGAAACAGTTTAGGCAATGTGCTTTACACTCTGCAGAAAATTCTCCTTGGTCCCCAAGGAAAACCTGCATTTTTTCAGGCTAAGCCAATTTTGAAAATGAAAATGTTTATTAAAAAGAGTCAGCTACAGAGAAGCAGACTTCAGACTACAGAGCAGGGCAACGAGTGTTAAAAGCAGTGACTGAAAAGGTCCCTGGGGACATTTTAAACCAGAATACATTGAGGTTGATTTTTAATTGATTTGAAATCTCTCTGATAATTTTTACCTAGGAAAGGTTGGTATGAAACATTCTGAAACAAGAATTATCTTCATCATTTACACAAATGGGAACTTAACACATTGTGTTCATGTATAGGAGAAATACTCAAAATGAAAGCTGTTAGAGAACTAACAGAAACTATTGTCAGGTGCATCTGCCATACAGAAACTCCTGTTATAAAAGCAGTTGCATCCCATGATGTCTTTGAGAAAGATTTCACAAAAACAATTTTTGAAGGCTCAATAAGGTGCAAGTAACATCACACAGGAAAGGCATTTATTGATCATTGAGCCCCTGAGTAGATCTTGTGTCTGAAAGACGTGTCAACCCTTCCTTCAGTTTTGCAGTTTATGTTGCTTATGTAACATTTATCTTATCCACTGCGACAAATCTCTGGACTTTATCCTTGTGTGCTGGTTTGGACAAATTTGGAGGAAAATATCCTCTGATAGAAGGCAGGTTGCAACCATCCCTCCCCCACCAGGTTCGGGGGAAAAAAAAATTTCCTTGGAGAACAGTGAAAGAGATAAAAAACTGTTTATTTAACAAACACACAGGAAAAG
>VZTI01002070.1:2105148-2206468 GCA_013397865.1 Struthidea cinerea | reverse complement strand
TTTTTCCTCTCCCTCCTCTCAGGCTCAGTTTAAAGGCACAGAAAGGCACCAAATTAATATCTGGGCATAGAGCAGAGATAGGGGATACATATCAAAAAGTCACCCCAAGACATCTTGACAGCTCTACTTAGTTTCAGTGAAGTACACACACTGCCATATATGCTTATGCTTTGCAAGCCAGATCAATCTATTAATTGTATTATTATTATTATTATTATTATTATTATTATTTCTTTCAAGATATTTCACAGTATTTCAGTGCTTGAACACCATTCTGCTCTCAGCTGCACGGTTGCAGCGCTTTGGCCTCATCATGGTTTTGGGAGCAGAGGCACTCTCTGACTGGG
Organism: Struthidea cinerea; assembly: GCA_013397865.1. Classification (NCBI taxonomy): domain Eukaryota; kingdom Metazoa; phylum Chordata; class Aves; order Passeriformes; family Corcoracidae; genus Struthidea; species Struthidea cinerea. The sequence goes on along the minus strand of VZTI01002070.1, from coordinate 2,206,121 downwards.
GACTGGTACACAGAACTGCCCTGTTCCTGTCTTTGCAGGAGGATTGTATTTGCTGATGCTAAAAATGTCTTTCTCTCCAGCCTAAGACTTTTTCAATGTTCTCATCATTAATTAGATAATCAGAGTTGATTTTGAGATGAGAGGTCGCATTTAATTTGATGTACTTAATTTGGTACATTACTGATTCTACACCATTTTTCCTGCTGCTGCAACTTGATATTAAAGCATCAAGTTTGATACTGCTTGTCATTTATTCAAACCACAGAAGGTGTTGCTAAATTCTCTGTCCTGCTGTAGCAGATGAATTTAATTCCATGCAGTTATTTGTGGTAAGCTTCCCTTCTTTCTTTAGTCTGGAAGATACTTTCAAAACAAAGAAGCTGCAATTCCTCTCCTTTTGGAATATAAGCACTGTTTCTGCAGTCAGGCTGAGAAACACCTTACTGTCTGTGGCAGGGAAGCTGTGTCCCTTTTTTCCTTCGCAGTACACTTCGGTGCCAGAGAAAATGGCCAAGATCATCGAGCTGAGGCACAGGGTTGACAGAATAGGATTACAAAGGCAGCTCTCTGACCGTTCCAAACAATTCAGATGGACAGTGCAAGAGTTCTGCAGGATATACGCAGAATTCTTCGAAATATAAAACTCTGGATCCATCTCAGAATCAAGACAGATACATATATATATATAAAAAATTTTTTTCATTCTATTCCTCTCCTACATTGATTTCACTGTCTCTAGCAGTTACGGTACATATATCCTGTACACTATGAATAGAAATGCTGTGTTGTGACATTCTGTTTTCTTGAAATTATAAGAAGTAAATCATACTAATTTCTTATACAGAAAATAAAACAAGGCTTGGGATATTTAGATAAATTCAAAGCCAAGAAGTTACAGTATCTCACCACCTGCTTGGTTTTTCAAAATCTTTTCATTTCAAGATTCACAAAGATAGCAATGGAGAGTACTCACCATCTGAATAAAGAATTCAACACCAGCAGTGCAAAACATATTTACATAAGCATTATAAAAAAATAAGCTTTTTATTTTTATTTTACTGTTGAGATGACAGTAATCATAGATGTGAAAAACAAGTGGGAAGTGACCCAGAAAATCTCCATGTAAATTTTATTTGTGAAGTTGGTAGTATTTTCACTAAATAGATGGAAGAAAATTACAGCAAGAATTCCAAACATAATTAAAATGCTCAACAATTTCAAGACAAAGTACTTTTCTTTAGGAGAAAAAAACTTTCTGTGAAAGTCTTGCGTCAGAAGACTGTTAGTCTAAAATTTTAAATTAAAAAAAATCTTCTTTTTTGTTTTTTTTTTTTTTTCTGTTGAAAAAAGCTTTTCACTTTCAGAAGAATTTTATACATACTGGAAAATAATTTAAATTACTTCCTGTTTTCTATAGTTTATGGCTCTTTTTTTTCTGACGAAAACAAGTGTGTGATTGCATTCCCCTAACTGCTACTTCTCTCCAATGTGTATAAACTATTATTTTGAATGTCATTGTTTATAGACGCATAAATTTCCCATCCTAAAATAAAAGTTTGCATTTCAGCTGCCCTCTGAGGGCAACTGCAAAATGCCGTAGAACACCAAATGTTCCTAAATTAGCTAGTTGGAGCATTTTAAGCTCAGAAAGAATTGTTTTTGCCTTGGCTGAAGAACACAGAAAATTTTTGAATTATTAGAATGAAAAAGATGCAGCTGTGGTCTCTTGGGTGCAAGAGAATGTATTTATTTTCTCAAAGAGGGAAAATGAATGTATCATCTGGATTTGTGTCATTTACACCTAGAGGGAATAGGGAGAACTTGAATAGCCCATCAGAACTGTCAAAATGTGAATGACATTAGTTGCAATCAAGAACCAGAAGCAGATGAATTTTACCAACAGTGAGACATAGAATGAGATATGTAAAAATAGCATAATTATACACTGAGAGAGAGCTGGCATAAATGGGCAGACATCCCTCTCCACAGTACGAGACACGCTGAGTCTTTCCTCTTTACAGTGCGTGTTCCTCTGCCCACTGCTGGCCTTCTTGGCTTTGCCTGCTGTCATTTTGCCCATCTGCATCATCAAATTTACTGATTTGTAATTTGTGATTCCTCCTGAGCCCCCTCTTTAAAAATTGTCAGATATGGCACATTCCACCCTTTCAGCACCAAGGTTAGCTGAAATGATACACCATGCACAGCAATTAGTTTAGCAATCATATATTTTAATTTCTTCAGACTTTGGGTAAAAAACCCCAGATGTTAGCACAGCTGCAAGCCATTTTCCCGCTATTGCTGTCACTTTACCTTGTTTTTGCTAAAAACTGGTCATCTATCGCCCCATCATCATTTTGGTAGACCACTGACAATTGCCTTTAGTTTTCGTTTTTCCAGATTCAAAACATATCTGCCAGCCAAACTGTGACTTACTTTCAGCTTCCCCTGTTCAGATGTTGCTTTTTCTTTCTTAAGTTTCACTGAGTCTTCTGTTTAAACACACTGATGTTGAAGAACAGGGGAATGGAAGCCCTTCCATCGTGGTCTTTTTTAATAGTTGTAATACATAAAGACAACATAAAACTAAATGCCTTGGGAGCATTTTACCCATTTATCTACTGTGTCTTAATATTCTTCAAACCAGCTTCCTCAGCCATATCTAACTCAAGTTTCTGATGTTAAGTGCTCCCATGGTGGATATTTTTGTTGTAGCTGCTCGTTTCAGGACACTAGCTGTGGATACCTACAGCTCTGTGTCACTGCAAGCAGGTTTTGGAAAGGTTTGATCTCCCACACCATGTCAGTACCTTTGCACAAAAATGTGATGTTGCCAAGGGCAGGCGACCAACAGCAGTATGATCTGTGTGATGAAGGGACAATCAGAGCCTAGAGCTAAGTAAGTATACTTTCAGATTGCTTTAGACATGCAGAAAATATATACTGCATTACAGTAGCATAATGGGACACTTGCTGATCATATGTCAGTGTCCCATAGTTGTATATGAAAAATGTGCTTTTTTGCAGAATTATCTGTTGCAACACACAGATGCTGTATGTAAACATAACCTGCAGTTCCATTTTACATCAGGATGTTAATGTTTCACCAGACATAATAAAAGACTACATAATTTTATCATAATAATTAATCACCGAATAATTATACAAATTTAAAAACTTATCATACCAAAACAGGCATTGTCTGAAATAGGATATTTGCTCGAAGAAATTAAAAAATTTAGCACTTGTTATTTACACAGCCAAAGAGGATTTAAGTGGTAAAAAACCTTTTCATCAGTGAATAAAAACATCACAGAAATTATTTTAACATGAGCCTCAGGTACTTCAGCATCTTCCATGGCAGACACCTAAGACTGTGTGACATGAGGACACGCTACAGGCAAGCTGACCCAGCTGGCATTGAGCTGTGGTCCTGAGCAGCTGTGAGCAATTTTGTGCACGAGAGTGTCAGTAAGTTAATGATAAAGAAATTTCATGGGTTTAGTCTTCAACAGTGCTTACAGGTGAAAATATGTATAATTATCTAATTCCCTCTCTGGGGATAATTCTGAGAACATTTTAATGCTACATGTGATAGCAGCTGTATATGAGCTTTTAAGCTGTGTTAGAACGAATATGAAAATTCCATTAATTTCAAAATTTACATAGACGGGTTCCCTTTGACTGAGAAAAATCATAGAAAATAGTTAACTCTTCATGGCAGCTCTTATTTCATAAAAGTGACTTCAGATTGCATTTTAGTAGGAGACAGCATAATCCTCACTTTAAAAATATAAGTGATCCCTCTTGGGAAAAATATAGTGAGGATACAATTCACTCTGTAAGTGAAGGCTTTGAGGACCCAGGCTAGATCTCTACAGGGGACAAAAATCCAGGCTTTTGATCACATATTTTGTCATTCCTATTTTTTGATGTTTCCCCAATAAGACAAAAAAAGCAAAAATATAAGTGCAGTTCATCTATTTTATGTTGTCTCTGTAGAAAGCTGTACCATATTCCTGCTTCAGTTCTCTGTCATATTTCCATCTGAGTTGAAGAACTGGGCCCCTCTGTTCAATAGCTGAGACTTACCAAATTAAGAGTGAACTGCCTCTTGTTTACTTACTTCTGTAAGCAAGAACGTGCTTGTATTCCTATCCACCTGGTCTGACAATACCAAGCAAGTGCTCTAGGGCATTTGGGAAATGTGATCAATTTTTGTTCTTTCTTGTTATTTTCTTCCTGCAGAATTCTCTAGATCTGCTAAGGACATGGGACACAAACGAGTGAACATAAGGAGGGTAGCTATTTCTATTTGAGAAGGAAGGATAAAATTATTAGAAAAAAATCTTTTCCTCTGAGTCTTCTAGGCCAGTTTTTCAGACCTAGAAGATTTAGAAAACTTGTGTCCTAAATAAATTTTTTTCATTTAGACTTGCCAAGGTTTTAGAGTGAGAATATTTCAGATATTTTGTAGTTAATTAGGAGTGATATTAATGCTCATGGTGATAAAATGTGATTAAATAATTTTGAAGTCAGGTACTCAGTTAAAATACGCAGAATATGAAGAATGATAAATGCAATTTGCTAGGCAGGATTAAAGACATAACTAAGTTTGTGACAATGACCCCCAAGGGCTTGAGATGTGTCTAACCTATTTATAACCTTTTCTTCTCCTCTTAAGAAGCAAACCTTTACTGGAAAAACAATGTAATGAAATTCAGCCTGATGTGGAGAGGTTAGTTTCAGGGACTCTTGTCCCTGCTGGCAAGTGACTCAGATGATAAATTGCCAGTACAAATCATCAGACTGATGCCTGGCAAGAACTGAAGCTAACCTTGTTCAGTACTTTTTAATTAAAAGGAAAAAAATTTTTTTATTTCTCACGAAGAGTGTTGCAGAAAAATTCAGGCAGAGGGCCTGAGGAAAGGAAGAAAATGGCCTAAAAGACTCCTTTGCATCCCAGCCAAAACTAAGTCCTAATGGTAATGATGCTGGGAATGGGAGGGAAGAGAAGAAAATGACCCTGACCGTTGTAACACCATCTTCCAGGTAGCTTGCAGATAGCATTCCCCAGATTTTTGTGCAGTTGTTGTAACAATGACAAGAATCGACTCCACTGGCTCCTATTAGACCAGGGTGAGGAGCACAGTCCAACAAATCTTGAAAAATGAATATTTTTAGTTTAAAGAACTGAATTTAATTCAGACTAGTAAGTGCATGAACTTCTTGGGCACGAGCCAAGGGTTTCCATCCAGCAAAATGGCGTCCATACCAAAGGAAACCGGAAGCTCCCCAGAGCTACAGGGAAATCCTACAGTGTGTTGAAACAGAGATGTTTTGTAAATATCTCAGCTTTGTGAAACTCTGGTGGTGACACAGCCAAAGACCTCTGCCAGATTTTCCAGAGGTCTGCTCTGCTGAGTGAGCCTCCAAGGCCTACAGCCACAGGTCTTCCTGCACAGAAGCACAAACCTAAAGATACTAGGGACTCCAGAAATGAGAAGTAAAAAAAAAATGGTGTTCTCTGAAGTTATGGAAAATTTCGCAGTCAGGTTGCACTTTTGGGGATATCTTTTGCTTTTAAGTGGAGTAAAATATCTGAGTCCCCAAATCAGTATTCACATATACAAAAAGTCTTGTCCTAGTCAATAAAAACATAGCTGAAGAGCTATAGCTGGGCAAAATAATTGCAAAGAGGCTCCTGACTCTTGTTGCTAATAAATAAAGAATGTCCTAAACAGTTACCATAAGGACAGTGGTCTTACCGGGGTTCTGTGAAACTGAAAAAAAATTAAACTGTCTGATGTGATAAGTCATTCAGGCAGATCTCTTGAGACAGCAAAACAGCAAATATTCAGTAAGGTTAAACCTTCAGTGAAGTTCATATTCCATTCCAGTGCTTCCCTGTTTATGCAGGCTGTCTAACCTTCTGGAGTACATAACCTGTTACATACCAGGAGAAACCATTAATGTGTGAAGCTACAAGAGCCTGTCTCTTTTCAAATAAAAATAAAAATAAAAATAANTCTCTTTTCATATAAAAATAAAAATAAAAATAAAAATAAAAATAAAAATAAAAATAAAAATAAAAATAAAAATAAAAATAAAAATAAAAATCTAATCCTTTGGTAGTGTTTCAGCCAATTTCTTCAGGCACTGGGTGATTAAAAAACAGTGCTGGGTGAGATGGGTGCTTATTTTTGCTGCTGTGCTTTTCTTTTTTTCTGTTGCTGCTGGTGTGTGCAGAGATGAACAGAAAGAGCTGTGGTGAATGTTGTCTGATCAAGGGAATGAGTTGAGTGTCCTTTTGCTTTCTCTAATCAGGCTGAGTCAACTCATTTTTTCATTACTTCATTATTAGAAGGTGTGATTAGATTCAAATCTAGTTAGAATAATTAATTTCATTTTTATTAACTTATTTCAATAAATTATTCTGTTTTATTGTATTATTTAGGCTTATATAGAGGAAGATAGTATTTCTCTCTAACTTTGTTAAGTATGTTAGTTGATTTTTTTTCCTGAAAGATCTCAAAGTATCATTAATGTTAAATTTCTTCTTCCATCCATTTTCCAATATGTCCTTTTACTCAATCAGTGCTTAAAAGGAGTAAGAATTTTGCCTCATATGTGTGGATTTAGAAAGTCTTTAATCTCTAATATGATTTATTTGAAATATATAATTAATTCTCAAAGAGGACTTTCAACCTTTCTTTGTCACTGTTCTTTTTGAAATATTGTGAAGATCAATCTTGCATCCTTTCAAAGTCAGAACTTAAAAGTCACAGCAAAGATATTACTATGTTTTTAAAGTAAAAGATCATATCCACACCAAATCGGTATTTCATCCTATAATGAACTTAAGATTTTGTCAGAACCACAATGTGAGATATTTATAAATGGGAAAGATACACCTAGACTAAATGCTGGCAGTGAGGGTGGAGGGTAGACTGAAAGAAGAAATATCAACTTCTTCAGGACAGCTTGCTACTGCTAGCAAGGAGACTATATCTGAAAACAGAAGCCAGAAGCCATCAGAGAGACCTCTGGGAGATGTCAGGAGCCAGAGTGCTCTCACCAGGCCTGAGAAGACTCTGACTTGACCATGAAGATTGTAACACCATGCTTAGAGATTCACAGCACCCAAGGATCTTCAAAGTTACAAAGTGTTCCCTTTTAGAGACCCTCTGTGGTAACTAATGTACAGCACTGGCTGGCAACTTCTGTCAGCTTTCATTATTTAATAATATCCAAGTGAGCATCAGCAACGGAGACCAGAGACTAAAGAACATGAAGAAATAAGTTTAAAATAATTAGTAAAAAATTCCTGTAGTGCCAGAGATATATAAACCCCCTATGAGTGTATTGAAGAGTCAGATTGTGTCTCTGTACGTACAACTATGCAAATGTGCCATTTACACTTCTTCCTCTCAAAGGTTTCAGGAGTTTCATGCAGTCTACACTAACTGTTGGAGGAAATTATTTTGAATTGATTGAGCCTGTACAGTCTCCTCTTCATAGCTCTTCCTACTTTTTTTTCCAGCAGCCCTGTTTTTTCATGGTAAGTCCACTTTGGACGACTTTTGTTCATTTCTGTACAACCCCACTCGGGTTTCCCTAGGATAAAAGGCAGCATCTTGCTGGAGCCTAACATCAGGTACCTTGACATCTCTGTGAGGAGATTGGAGTCTGTGGGTCCTCTTTAACTTCCATAACCTCCTAAATAAAAGGCTAATGCTGTCCCTGCCTAGTGTGAGATGGAGAAGGTGGGAACCTTTTGTCCAGGCAGGGAACCTGACTAGAATATGCTGTGGCACAATTTTGTCTTTTCAAAGGAAGACACATTAAAAAGTAGACAGCGGGTGCTGATACAAGGGCACCCCTCCCCCAGCTTGCCTCCAGTGAAATTCGTGCTCAGAAGTGCAGAAGTGTTCCCAGACCAAAAATTTCAAATTGTTTCTTAGAGCATCCAGGAGAGATTCCTATTGTCACTGACTGGTGTAGGGGTGGAACAAATGTCTATGACTGAGGCACACCTTTGTAGAAAATAAGATCCTGCCTCATGACCAAAGATGCCAAATGTCTCACCATAGAACTGGTCTCTTTCATGTCCTTGGCCATGGATTTTGTATGAGACATCTATGGCATAAGTGGTTTCTGGTGAGGTATCCCACAATTTTTCAAGCGCCATAAGGGACATTTCTGAGAGCAGACCAAGTGGACATGCTGGCAGCTGACTTCAGTGTGAGTATCTTTCACACCAAGAAACAATGGGGAAAAAAAAAGAAAAAGTTAAGTGTTCTGGAAAACTAAGGCTGGGTTTGCAATCTTAAAGGGCACTTTCGATAATTTGGGGAGTTTAAAATCCATGTCTCTGCATTTCAGTTACTTGGCTACGGAATGGGGTGATTCACGCTGCCTAATTTCACAAGAGAAACTCATCCATATTTATAAAGCACTTCAGACAGTTTCATGTGGAAAGCCCTGATGATGAAGTTTGCCAGCGTCCTCTAATGTAGGTCCGTGCAGAGAAAGACAACTTGCTGCTCACATAAGATACTCGGTTAGGTGCAGAGACACAGGTCAGTGAAGGACAGCCAATGTGTCCAACCTTGCTGATGACATACACAGGTGTCAGTATGATGCAATGCGATAACAGTTCTGTTTTTTTTCACGGTTTTTAATCTGGAAAATTGTGTACAAGAAATACATTTTTAATGGATTTTTAATATTCCAAAAAGAAATATTTGCAAGCTATGTAGAACTAGAATTAAATTTTCTGATACGAGTACATAAAATAATTTGAAGCTGTTATTTGAATGGATTAAAACTAAATAAGCCAAGTGTTGATTTCTTTATGTCTCCTTTACCTACCTGTAAAATGGATATGATGCCTACTCGCATAAACATAATATTTATTGGTGTTTGTGATACGTTTTAAACAGCCTGTTCAAACTGCAAAAGGCATCCATACAGATATTAATCATTTCTCTAGTCAGTCTGGACTTAAGTGATGTGTGGAGAATAAGACCAGAGGCTATACCATGAATAGCAAAGATACGTACAGACTGAGTAATTCCTTGTTCATTGAATGAGACAGGAAACAAATATGGTAATTTAATTAAAGCAACATCACAGTGCAAATGCACAAGGGATGAAGAGTCCTGCATAGCCTAGCTTAACTTTTAAAACTTCGTCCTTCTGTTTTTGCAAGCTGAATACTCTTCTAACATTTATGGGGACTTTCACTGTGCTTTTTTTTGTTGTTGTTCATGTCATTGCTACTTATGGAACCTCAGTTCATGTTTTGTGCTTATCTGATGGTCCTCTACAGCAACTTCTGTGGCTTGTAGTTCCATTCATTTCCCATCTGAAGTGGTGAATCCAGAGAAGGAAGAGGTATGACACTGCCAACAGCATCGCAGCTCTTCCTGTGCCCAAGAAGTACAGTAAACACTCCTGTAGAAAATTCAACACAGGAAAATACAAGATAATTAATGCAGCTGTACTCAACACACTGTCACAACAGAACTGGAGCACTCCCAATTCTGTGAACATATCTTACCTGACAGTAGGCTTCTTTTTTAAATAAACTATCAACAAAAGCCAGTGATCGTGCTCTCCAGTGCCATTTAGCCTAGACTACACTGGTGAATTGATGGGCATGATTACTCACTGTAAAAAAGCAAGCAAAGAAGAAAACCCAAAAACAAACTCCAAAAACAAGAGCTAGATCACAACCATACTTGATGGTAAAAAGGAATCCAGAAATAGCCTCCGTGTCTTTTCATCTGATCACAAATTTATCCGAACCATGGAAATGAAATAATCAGGCCTTATTGGAATTAGTGTTTTCACTAAAGTTTACATTTATAAATACAAACTCCTTGAGGCTAGAATTAGTCTTTCTTGCCTTGAACAAATTCAGCTTGTCTATGCCTATATCCAGTGCCTTAACAGGAACATGAAATATAGCCCAGTTTATTTGCAGAAAGGTAAGAAGTGGAACAGTGTGGAAGAACTCAAACCCTAGAAACTGGAAATAATGCAGCAACAGTGGTCAGGGAAAAAGGGAAAGAGCAGCAAAGAGACCAAGCTGTCTCCTCTCCATGTTCCTTAGAGATTGCTCTGAGGTATTGGCTTCAGAAACGGCAGACAAGGTAGGCGTACAAACGAGCAGACTGTACAGCAGAGGTTTTTCTCCGTTTTGTAAACAAGTTACCAAAAAGCTCTGTCAGAGGCTCCCAGCTGTTACAGTGATCCACCGTGGTGGTAGGCTGGCAGAAACAAGCTGAGCTGTGCTCTTCACTCCTGGCACGACCACTGTGTGAGTGTGAGGGGTGATGTCAGTCTCCGGGCATGTCATCGTGCTGATGGCAGAACAACGGCTGCAGGACCTTGCTATCAAAAAGGTACAGCCCTCTTTGACTGCCTTTTCATTACCTCTTGCTGCACTGCTGGAGCATCCCTTGGCATTAGCTTTTGTTCACAACAGTAGTACCTTCATAGACCAGGGATCTAAGGTTGAAGAGGTTTGCTTCATCTTAAAAGGCTGTTTCTGTAAGAGGTAACATTTATTGTCATTAAGGTATTTGACAAGTTATAGGTCACACTGGACTCTATATGTCTCCTTGCCACCTGATTTAAATAAAAAACCAGATTTTTTTAGAACTTAAGATAAAGAATTTCTGTTTATTTGCAGAGAGTCCATGGTATATTACTTTGGTCACTGGTTAATCACCTGTCACTTTAAATGCTTGTGAAAATAAAAAAAACCCCAGAACTGTGACTGAATGGGATTTATCCATAGTAACTAATTATTTTTAACACCTAAATGTGTGAAAGATTAAGTTACTTTTGAAACAAAAATTGACACTTTTAAAATCCCAATAGATCTTGTAAAAACCTGATAAGAATTGAGGTAAGATTACCAGTACTAATCCTGTAGGACGCTGATGATCTCAAATACCATAAGGGGACAGAGAAAAAGGAAAATTCCAGAGTATTTGAATATCTCTCAGAAAGCAAGGCTCCCTGTGAGTAGCTCACAGCTCTTTGCCTTGGCAACCCGCCAGAGACAGAATCCAATTGCATGTTTTGCTCCTACCCCTCAGTGGGTCACAACTCTAGCAAGCCAGGGAATCAGGCTATAGCAGAGGAAAAGAAATGTGGTGTGGCACGACTGCCACAGCCTCCCCATAGCTCCTAGCTACTTCAGGGACTCAGGCTCAGCTGAAAAGAAATGGTTCTTGTCAGAAAACTTGGTCATTTTAGCAGTTGTGTCTAACTCATGACATATTGATTCCACACTGTATTTTCTGGTGAGACCACCCAGAGGTGTCTATTTGCTTCTTCTCAGATATTTGCAGGGAGCTGAGGGACTGTTGCAGCAGCAAAGGATGTCTCTTTTGGCCAGGTCTTGGTTACTGAAAACTGCCTCATCCCAGTGTGTCAGCTTTTTGTCTTCATTTTGGTTTTACTTGAAATCTAATCCCTGTTCATATTCAGACTGTGGTTTATCACATCAAAGCCAAGTGAGAGTGAAGAGCCGTTCGAATAATTTTTTACAGTAATCATTCATAGGCACAAAACTGCTGTTAAATTCCCCAAGCGTAGCAATTCTGACAGTAGTCCTATCAGACTTACACTGGTTCCTAGGTCTGATAAGCAACTGATTATGTTATTTCTAACTTCCCTCTGTTTAGGCATCCCACTGTAAGCAGACTGAAATCCTGCTGGCAGGAATCGTGTCTGTCTTGAACTCATTTCTCACTTTGTCGTGCTGTTTATCTGTATCAACATCCTGTAAAATTGAAGACAGCTGGGATGTGATTTCAATATTTAATCTTTAGAGTTTGGAAAACTCCAGCCCACCTCCAGCCAAAATGAATCCTGACAGGCCATTCAAACATCCCAGTATGCTTTTGATTGATATGAGGTGGGGGAAAAAATCTACTAATGAAGAGTGTTGGTAAACTGTTAATTTTCCAGAATGTCTTCTTCCTTATGTGTATTCTGTTATCTGCAGACAGATCCAAGCTTCATCTGGTGTTGAAAGGAATGTCTACAAATGGGTTCCCTTATACTGAAAGATTTTTTTTTTTCCTGGAAATATTACTATTCTTTGGATTGATGGAGGTTTTGTCTCTGTTTGGTTGGGTTTTTTTTTTTTTTATGTATCATGAAGGGGAATAAGCAACCATGGGAAATCCCCTTTAAGACCACTTCCAAAACAACTTAAGAAATGGTAATTTTTAAAAACCTGTGTCACTTTTAGGTTCATCTTGCACGAAAATCTGAAATGAAATCCAAGGTCCATTTGCATCACTACCTTAACCTAGCAATTCACTGCTTACTGCTGAATCCCTTAGAATTCCTCCCTTTTATCCATTCCCATTTGCAAACCTTTGTAACCCAGTACCAAGGCTGCATGTCAGGATGTTACTGCCCAAAGGGAGCTGTGGATCTCTGTTGGGGGGGCTGCAGTGTCTGCAGCTGAAATGGGTACAGCAAGTCTTTATCGAGGCACAAACTCAAGCTGCTCTGTGCTGGGTAAGGCTCTAGAAAAAAGCTTTGCAATGGAGCAGAGAGAAGTGTCACACTTTTGTCTCTCTCAGGCTCTGTCCCTGTCTTTTAAGAAAACTTCTGTGATGCTTTTCCTTTTTTTTTTAAAGATTTGAATTTGTGTATATTGGCCCAACAGTCTTTGGCATTTTCAAGGAGGGCAAATACCCCTAGCTCCAAGTGGATAAACCACACACCTTAGGGAAGGGAGAATTTCCAGTAGCAAAAGTTTCGATAGCAACTAAAAATACATATGTGATTACGCTAACAATGGCATTACTGCAAGCATGAAAAATGGCAGGCACAGCCTTCTCAAATCATAGGTTGTTAACAAGTAAATACAGAATTGTTACACTACTGAACAAAGTGTTAAGGAAATAATACATAAACTGATACTTAGAATTACAGTAGTGTACACATGTGGGACACAGGGGTTCAATTCTGAATTCAGTCTCTGAATTTTGGGCTTTGTGTAACTGAGAAACAAACTCTTCAGTTACAACGTCCCTCCCCCAGCATCAAGCCAGCACTTTACTCCATGTAATGCCAGTAACTGACTGAAAGGCTTGGATATGGATTACTAACCCTATCCAAGCCTGAGGAAGGATAGAAATTTGTGTTTTATCTGTGCTATAGCATAGATATATTTTTTGTTTGTTTGTCTCTGAAATAATTCTCCTTATCACAAAACTTCCTGTGTGTCCCAGTTTCTTCAGGATGACTTTTGGCAGAGTTTTATCCACATCTGTCTCTGTCAGTGACATTATCCAGCTCCATGCACGTGGAAGGTCACGCTTCCAACCTTGTTTAAGCACACAAGTTATTAGAGCATTTCTTATCCTATAAAATAAGTCACCTTAAAAGAGCACTTAGTTTCACAAGTGCTGCTTAAAAAGTCCAATGCTTTCATAGTATATATTGTAATGCACACTCTCCCACAGAGCTTCCCTTTTCACTAGCTTTTAGCTATTGCTTTCCATTCTCATTTGCCCTAAGGGCAACATTTTGCTTCAGGTTGCGTCATAACATATAAACTGTGCTAATGGGAAAACTTCCATGGATTTTGACCTCCTGTACTGAAAACAGTACAAAGCAAAATCAGAGGGCATACGCAGTCACTGAGAAAAAATTCAGCAGTTCTGTATTGACTTGTACCAGACACCTAGTAGTTCTGTAGAAGTCATCTTTGTGAAAGGTGAATAATTACTCCCTCTAGCTGATTTTTTGTTATTTTGCAGTTAATATTTTTTCATTCTCTTTCCCTCTTTTGTAATATGCAAAGTTTCTTTTCTTACCATATAAATTGTGATTATGGGCTAGTCGGCAAATTTTGGATACATTTTAGATGACTGATAATGTTCATATTCCATTTCAGAGCTATCTAATTGACACTCACATTTTCATTTTCATCTCTACAACCATAACTTCTTTCTTTACAGATGTGCTGTTAATCTCCCAGTAGTTCTATGTGGCTTTGATAAAGGCTATAATATTTATTTTTATATGAGCTGAGTTGTGTTGTGTCAAAAATACTTAGAATCATAGAATCACGGAATGTCTTGAGCTAGAAGGGACCCATCAGGATCATTGAAGTCCAACTCCTGGACCTGTACAGAGTAGCCCCAAGAACAAGTGCCTGGGAGCATTGTCCAAACGCTTCTTGAACTCTGTCTGGCTTGGTGCTGTGACCACTGCCCTGGGGAGCCTGTTCCAGTGCCCAACCACCCCCTGGGTGAAGAACCTTTTCCTAATATCCAACCTAAACCTCCCCTGACATTTTGATACAATGATTTCCCTAAAAAGAAATCTATAGCCTCGGATGCATGTATATATCACAGTAGGTTTGGATGATGTGTATAAAACCCAAGATGTATGTAAAATGTTTGCACAATTATCCAGCTACTCCAAGTCAAAGGTATTCAAATATAAAACTGCCATTGAAAAGACATTGTTGGTCTAACATTCTTATTTTCAGAACGTTCCTAATGCCTAATGGCAATTAGAAGAGTGAACTTCAGTACTCCCACTAATTAATCGTTAGTCGAAAATCCTTCTCTTGGAAGTTAATTGCATGTCTTGCCTCATCTCCCAGATGAGCAGAATAGTGTGAGAATGCGGTAATGTCTATCTCAGGCAGCAAACTGCTGCGCGTGCCAGGAGGCAGCGGGTGTTATTGATGTATCTGCAGTCCGGGAGACTGGCAGGGTTGGTTCACATAAAAGCAGGCTTTTTTGGCATGTTGTTTTGAAACTGCATGGCTATACTGAAAGTATTACAGGAATTTGCTGTCATACAATGGTGGTTCATGGAGATGGCAAGCCCTACTTGGCATAGATATATTTCCGCTCTTAGGGCTGGTCATTATTTGTTCCATTTAGTAGATAACTGTCTTTTACAACTACAATTACAACTATTTCTTAATTTCAAATTAATACTATGATCCATGAGAAAACAGCTGAACCCGATTTATTTTTGTTCTGTCTTCCGTCATTGTATGAGAAGGACCAATGTGAAACTATTTTTACAGAATACTGTAAAGCTTTTGGAAGTCTTTTCATCACAACAGCACATTCATCTGCCCCTCTATTCCTAAGCCAATGAGCCACAAAATGTTAATCCCTGAAAAGTTTGGCTTTGACAGTGTGTTACTGTGAGAGACTTCAGTATGCCCCTTAGAGATTTTGTCATTGGTTTTGAGGCTCTGTGGAAGTTGCTTCCATGTGGACAGGATGTTGGAGTTTCTTGGGGAAAAAAAAAGAAACAAGGCAGATTTGCAGAGAGGCACTAGATAATAAACTCTTTAGAGTTTAATAAACTCTTTAGATAAGAAAGGTCTCATTCTTATCTCTTTTTTTCCGGCTTATTATCAATTTGCCTAAAGAAAAGATACTTTCTCTCTACAAATCCTGTTCCATTACTTTAATAGGAAGCAGTATGAAATCCTCACATAGTTGTACCAGTGCTTCTCATCTGCTTTTTGTCTTAAATCCCATACAGATAAAATTTCTTTGTAGCCCTGAAGAGTGAAAGATTTTTCTTATCAGGGAGAAGCCGTTTATAGTCATGTGTACCTTCATGGAACAAAAGGGTTTGCTTAGTTGGACAGAAGGGTAAGATTGCTCTAAGGTCACTTCCAAGAAAAGCCATTTTTTGTGCTGTGGACACCTGTGCACTAGGGACTAAACAGGAGGAATAGTTCAGTTCTTACGAGTTCCATGGCAGCATTTTCCTTTTGCTCAGACAATCCTGGTCCTTTGATTGGACTTCTCCTATCCAGGCTTCATTTGTGGGTGTTGTCAAAATATGGTGGCAGGTAGCGCTGACAGCAACATTTCATGTTAGTTATGCATAACACTTGATTGCCTCTTTGAGGTTTATTATAAGACTAAAAAATCACTGAAAACCCCAATAAAAATGCTACTTTCAGTAACTTATACCAGATTATTTTACATCATCTTTAGGCACAGGTTTGCCTTTTAAAAATCTTCCATGTATAGAAATTAAGACCACAAAATGAGCTTCTAATCAGAGAATGTCTACTTAGAAGGAATCCTGTAAACCTGAATAATAATTAATAAGACAGATTATTAAGAAATGCCAGTTGTTATAGAGTAGCGTGGGGAAGAAAGCAAAACTAAACCCAACAAAAAGCCGAACCATAAACTCTAGAAGTCTGTAAGTCCCTTGACTTAAAGATATTCTAACATTAATTAAAAGAGGAACAGTTGTCATTGGTTATGCAATGACACCACTCTTTTTGATTCCTTTCATTCGCTGTGAAAGTGGAGCACAAAGCAGTCATTTTGGTTTCTTCATCAGCAGGTTTGAATGCCTGGAATAACTGAAGAGATATGAGACACCATCCTTTATCTTCACCCTAGCTGTTGTGGTGGTGCTGTGCTGGTCTGTAAGCCTTCTTAGCAGTTTCTTTCCAAGTCTGTCTACAAAAATTGTACTTGGCATTTCTAACAATGCAGCATGTACATTTTCAAGGATGGTATGTATATTTGCTGTGAAAATATTATCTGCAGATTGCTTTCCACATGCAGTAGGGAAAAGTCATCATTCAAACACATGAGCAACAGTTTTCAAAAAGAAGAGAAGCAAGTAAATGTGAGGGGAAAGAAATATTTTTCATATTCACATGCGATGCAATGATCTCTCCACAAAAAAACCTAGCTTTCTATGACACTTTTTCAATTTCTGCCTTCATAATAACATGAAAATTATTAAAATCAAGATGAAATATTTCAAAAAATATATATCCAGGCAAGAAATTATTCCCTGCATCAAATGTATTAAACAACTTCTGTGAGAGAGGGACTAAACTTTATACATTATATATATGTGCACATGTATGAAATCATGTTAGATGAGAAATATGAACATATATTTATCTTTATAGGAGATGTGCTCATGTTTTCTATGCAATTTAGGATGCCATTGCTGGAGGGAACTGTATCTTGGAAGACAGTTAACCTTGAAAACCATTTAAACATTATAATGTGAAAGCTATTCCACCTGAGTCCTTGTCCAATACTGTGGAAAAGGTGAATGAGAACCGTGGCCATGGAAAGAGGAGAATAATGAATACGAGAATAATGAATACCAGTTGGCAGGTGGTTTTGCTTTGGCAAGTGCCATTAGCAGGAGTGATACTCTTAGACGACCTTTACCTCCTGAGCCCATACTTGAAGAGTTATTTTTAAATATCTGAGATGAGAAATTTGAAAAAAAAAAAAAAAAGGCTGATGAGTTGAACAGAGTGCTTTATCTCACCGTTGCACAAGCACATGAAGCTGGCATAAACCAGAGCACTGCCTGAAAAGGGCAAGCCTACCCTTTCCAGATCTGTACTCTCTGCATTGTTTCCTCCCTTGATTCTTTTCTTTCTTTTGGACCAGCGTATTTTAGACTGATTCACCACCCAGCTGCGTAAATATCATACAGGCAGAAAAGAGAAGGCAGTGAGGGACAGAAGGTGACCAGAAGAATTGGTGTGGTTGCTTATGCTGGCTTTGCAGTCTCGGGGAGGGTGTGTGGAGGGCTAAGGCAGGAGAGGGAAAGGACTGAACCATGTCAATTTGCTTAGCTTATCAATAAAGCTACAGTAATTTGATTAAGAGGACGCTGAGTATCAAAAGGTTCTTCAGTGTCTACAAAGAAACAGCATAGCTGAGAGCTGCTCCTTGGCTCCTGCTCAGAAATTAAGGGAGGAAAAAATAATTTAATGGTGAGGATGCTTAAGAATTAGAAAAAAAATGCTGCTGGATGGTCTCTTTTATGTTTTAAAATCAACAGTAATTGCCTTTCTGGAATATATAAAATAGACACTTAAAGACACAAAGTGACAGGTTCAACGGAGGAAGAAATGGATGAAATGTAGTGGCCTGTATGAAGCAATACTAGTTGCTATAAGACCTCTTCTGGCCTTAAGCTCAGTGAAATAACACTGTGGCAAGCTATGAAAATACATTGAAAATTATATGCAGAGTTGCGAAAATCTTTTACTTTCTTACTTTACCCAAGGTTGAGCACTGGTGCAAGAAAAAAAATTATTTACTCTTATTTAAAATTGGCTTTGAGCTTTTTCTGATCAAAACCAAAATGAAAAATACATGAGTAGAGCTGTTGCAAAAATACTGAGAAGATGGTGTGTACTGGAGAGTGATGGGAAGGCTTTTCTGTGGATATCACAGTTTTGTTTGTTAGTGCTCAATACCCTAGTGATGATACCCTTGGTCTGCTCTTCCTTGAATTCATCCATATTTTTAACATTTATTTTCTTATATCTTAGGCAGAAGACTACACCAGCCCAGCCCCAAATTAGAAGGCATTTATTTGTGGAAAAGAGGCAAATGACTTTTCACAAATGTATCCACTGTCTTAATTTTCATTAAGCTGTGTCAATATTGATTGTTTTGTGGGAAAAATACAAAGTGACTTGTGTAGCACTGTCCCTCACAGCACAGCAAATTGGGTTGTACTCAGTGTTCAATGTTAGGATCATTGAGCCCATGGCCAGAAGGTCATTACAATCATTGGAGGCTTCAAACTACTGCTTTTGCAGCACTGCCTGATGCGATGGGGTTTAATTTACAGCTTTCGATATATTTCCATTAGATTTATGGAATGATGTGCAGAAACCATATGGTTCTTGTAAAAGAAGGTCATGAAGCCCCCAGGGGTCCCTCGAGTGTAGATTGAAATCCACCAGTCTATGTGATGATGCAGCCAAGTGCAGGTCAATAAAACTAACTTTGTTACAGTTTTCCTCTCTTAAGTATGGGGTGCCTAAGCATTTTATTATTCGTCATGTAAGAAGTCTTACTGATAAAAAGATTCTCTTAAAATCATTCACAGTTCTATCTTCACTTTAATAAAAACAAAGCACTAAAAACTTGCCAATGGCAGTGATAGAGGTTCTAATGTGTACTGCAGTAGTAGAAAAGTAACAGCACCGAATTTAAATGTGAGTCCATTATCATGGGCTTTATAGCCATTTTACAAAATTAACTGAACAATTTTGTAAGGGCAGATTTTAGAATCCACTTTAAAAGTCCCTCTGAACTTTTAGTAAGTGCCTGGTGTCTGAGCCTTCAGTAAATGGTGGGGCAGTTGTGAGGAGTGCATCAATTCTACCACTGGCATCCATCTGGAAAAATGTCTGTGTCTGCATTTGTTCCTAAGCCAAAGGTGAAGATCTTGCTCCTAGACATTATATCCTTCTGTTTTCTTGAGTGGATAGAAAGTTTTGCCACAGGGAGATGTAAACACACATTTTGCAAAATAAGCAAACATCTCTTCTGTAACTAAACTTTTATTCCTCACACTTAAAATGTTATCATTTTTGTCACTCGGGTTCAGCAGATTTTTGCCACTCATTCATGTGGAATCAACATGCAAACATAAATTGGAATATTTACCCACATGTGTGCTGTGGATGCTAATTTAGTGTAACTTAGAGGTCTAAGCTGTCTTAGTGTACTTAAGAGGTGTCATCAATGAAGAGAGAAACAGCTCCAGGGGTCCTTTTATCCTTTACACACACAAAAGGTACACAAGTCAGCTCCTGGAGATACTTTATTTTCGTCTCTCTTGCCTGTTAAGATAGCCTGGCAACATCACCTAAATTTTACATTTATGGCAGAGTAGACTCGGAGTAGGGCAGAGGATCCCAGCAGGTCTTTGTACGCCACTCAGTACAAGCTGTAGCATCACAATAACAGCTTGGGTTTTGCACTGGCTTCTGAAATTCTGGCCCACAGAAAAGAAGGTGAATGCAAGTGCCCACTAAAACTGCAACGATGTGACAATTCTCATTCATTCTTATGCAATCTCTACCAGTTACAGGCTTGTAATGCTCTCTAGGGTTGCCCTTCCTTTTCCAACAGGAAGAGATACTTTTGCTATCTACACTCTCACCACAATATTAGGCTGTTGATAATGAAAACACTTCTATTAATGGGAAATAAGATTAGTTTAAATAAAAATTGATTATACATGAAAATGTATGATAGAATTTCACAATCATTTTTTATTTTTTAGTTATCAGTTTTTCCAATTTCCATTTGTCTATTTTATGGTCTTTGTCCCTAACTCAAACTTTGCTTCAGTGAGTTTATTTTGAATTCATACTACCAAAACTGGATGAGAATAAAGCTCATATTCTAAGTGAAAATGAAGCTCTGGAAAATACTGGAAATTAACAAGTCAGATGAGTCAAAGCAGAAGGGATGCCTACACTCAGAGAAATTTGGTAAAATCCTAGATCAGTGCCCAAATTTTTGGCCTTATTCAAAAGAAATTACAGACATTTTTTAAACTGACTATCTAAATAATTTACAAGTCTTGATATTACATGCTTTTCTGAATTTTGAGTAGATTTGAGTCACAAGTCTCAGAACTGGCATAGGGAGTATGTAGGACATGTGCTTGATAGTCACACCATGCTGCAATATTTTCAGGAATTATCACTCCATTCCAGTGTATCAAAAAAGACGAAGCCAGGTGGTGGCTGTGCATCAGCCCTCCTGCCCATGTCCCAGCTGTGAGTAGATATGACAAAATTCTACCAGTAGCTGGGAGCTGCTGTTGGAGCATCGGGAAAGAAGGTCATAGGATGAATGGACCCACCTCTGAGGAGCAGCCTGGAGCTGCTCAAGTCTTGGCATGCTGGTGAAGCATCTATATCTACGTATAGCACTGACCTAACCCACAGGAACTGTGTAACCACATGCTGTCACAGCAGCAGGGAGGCTCAATGCAGCAATGGGTTAGAGAGATGCTTGTCTGGGACGTCTGGGATGCACATTTAGTGTTGGTGGAGTCTAAAGCTAATATAAAGTGTGTGGTTGCCATCTGATTTCCTGCTTCAGTAACCTGATTTGTTGTAATGAGGAGTGCTAGTATTCATGCAATCAGAAGCTGATAGAGAAGGGAGATGAGTCACTTGGGGGACTTGTATCTGAGGACCATGGGTTCAACACATCAGAGGATTTGCTTGTGCATGGAGAATTACCCTTGGGCAAATAAAGCTCTATTGAGCCTTGTAGCAGTGGTACAAAGTAGCAACGTCTGGGTCCGAAATAATAGTGGCTTCTCACTGCTTTATGGGTGTTCAGCTACTTGTTGTGTTCACTGCTGTGGGCAATCAAGGCAAAAGGCAGTCTATTACCGTAATTTTTGCCCGGTTCCGTGGGTTCCCGCTAGCCCACAGAACCTGGGGCATATTCGGTAATACAGTCAGGTGGCAAAGAGGCAGGAAGGAGATTCGCTTTTCATCCTGCTAGATGGTTTATTCCATGTTTACAGCCAAACTCCAGAGCCAATCTGAAACCCGATCACGAGGGTCCCCGTTTTATCCGGGGCCAGGGAGAAAGGTGGGATTAGGGAATGGGGACCAATGGGAGAATGCCAGGGGAGTGACGAGGCTTACAGCCAACCGGGAGATTCAAACCGGGACAGACCATACCAAGGAACAAAGAATCCCAGGGGATGCTTCTGTTCGCCCCTACACAAAGGCATCACCGACCCCCACAGCAGTCTTTCTAATTTTTCGTTTCCTCAGTTTTCAATTCAGAAAAAATCCCTCTATTTGTCTTTTGCTGTGCCAGGTGAGCATCTGGCAAGAAAAATCCTGAAGTTTAGCATATGTAGTTAATGCCAAGGAGCACAGGAAGACCATCAGCAGCAGAGAGCCTCTGGTACCTGTTCATTCAGGGAAGCCCAACTGTGGCCATACTTTGCTGCTATCGCGAGCGAAGGAAACCAAGAAGGGCTGCCTAACAATACGTAGCCAGTGAAAAATGTGCCCTTCAATTAACATTAGAAACAGTTCAAATCAAAATGTTTTAGTTCCCCCTTCACTGATTTTGTAATCTCTCTGTGAAATCACTGGTTCCTCTAATTAGCTGATGAAATAATTAGTTGACTCTGACATTCACTTGGACTTCTTCTAATTAGAAACTCTATTCCACCAGATGTCATGTAAAAACAGGTTTCTGTCTGAGAATTTACAGCAGTCATTTTTTCCTGTGTAACTTTTTGAGCATTGTCTTTCTCTATTCAGAAAGGATCATCTAACTTCTTCAAGTTTTTTTACCAGCAATTAACTGCTGAAGATTTGAGTTAAATACACTTCAACATTATTTTAATTTGTGCCTAAAATGTTGTAAATCAACACTTAAAATATTAGTCTTGTCCCAAAATAGGCAAACCAGCATTTTAAATTAACACCTAAATAGTTTTCAAAGAACTAAGATTAATCTGTTTTAAAACTATAATTCCCTTATTAAAAATATCCCTTAAACTTTTTTTAAATCTCATCCTATTAATGATAATTTAAACATTGCTTTGTCAATGCAAATGCCAATAGCATGCTTCAGAAATATTCCTTGATTAAAAAAAAAGACCATTTGGTGATAAACTCTTTGAAGATCATCACCATTAGTGTCTGGAAAATTTGTAATATGTCTAGTAATTCTTTTGCACATGAACACAAAATGTAATCCACCAACCCCAATTTACTGATGTAAATGAGTTACATTCATTTCAGTCCTGCATAAATGTATATCCTTCTGCCTCTGGTACAGTAGAAAAATGTCACCAAAAGAAGTTACTTTCAGGTAGTTTATGTGAATATAGTTGCATGTACATGCATGGAAAGTATTAACATCTCTGAAATAATTCTGATGCAAGCAATCTGCTTCCCAACTGGAGCCCAGGGAGAGATGCAATGCATTTTACTGTTTTACCGCTCATGGGATGTTGTTTCTCAGAAGGACTCTGAAGGCAATACTGGTTGCTCATGAGCCATGGAGAGTGATAAATTAAATGTATCACTAAAAATATAGGAGTCTAGGCTCTTTAGAGCTTTGCAAAATTCTCATCTGGCTGAAGTTATGCTCCTAAACTAATTTTATCACTCAATATAACACTCTTTGCTTTTAATAATGCAGCAGTGAAAGAAAATTACTTCAGGTAGCCTGCCTAATGTATTTGGTTAATGGTCATAACCAAGCAGTAAAAGATGACTATCTGCACATTTCAGCATATTTTGCCAAGATGTGTGGAGTAAGGTAAGTATACCTTGAACAGTATGAACAATACTAGAAAAATATACAGGAATTATATATACATAGTTTTCTGTATTTTACTACTTGATGCTGCTAAGAAATAAAAATGTGATAATATAGGATGATCCTATCAGGGGGACACAGTCTTCTAAACAGCTACTCTTGTGATAGTATTTGTTTTCAAACACATTTCACTCATGGGAAAATCCCTCATGGAGATGGTTTGTGTCCCCTAAGAAACAGAACTCTATGAGAGTGGGATGGAAATGAAAATTCTATCCCTTTAACAGCCTTTTGCTCTTCCTACCTGATGCAAGAAGAATGGGGAGAAAGAAATACCACTTGAAATGAAGCTACTATGAAAAGTCTAAAACAGACTTTATAATACTATTTTGCCTGTTTTTCTATGCTCTGTTTCTAGCTCTTTTGTGTTCAGCTCCTGCACTTCTCCCTGATCTGTCTTCTATATCCCGGTTTTTTCAGACATTGGTTATATCTTTATTTTGGGCTTATGACCCACAAGCAGTGTGAAATATTGCCTGGTTTATTTGCTTGTATTTTGGCTTTGTCTGTCCATGAAAGAGCCAAATCTCACTGCTGTGGTGGAGGTTTGCTCCGCAGATTGTTGCACAATGGATTTTCTGCTCTCTCTGAAGCTCTGGAATGAAGCACTATGAGCCAGGGAGTTCTATTCTACACATTCTGAATCTGTAGCTGATCTATTGTTAGCTTTCAGCTCTGGCTATTTTCATGCCTGGTGCCCACAGCTGTTGGGGTTTTGGGCGGGGGAAATGGTTGGTTTGTTTGTTGTAGCATTACTCTAGCCTGTCAGTGCACTCGAGGAAGTTTTACAAGAAGTAGTATTTTACAAAAAGTAATATCCCCAGCCCTCTAGTAGGTAACTAAATAGGTTTGGACTGTAGACCTTGCATGTGCTGGAAAAAAGCTCAAATTGTTTTTGTGTGATTAAAAGCTTGTGTAGATGGAGTACTGCTGCCTCTTTCTTTCTCTCAGGATACACATAACATGTGATTCCTTCTTTTGTGTTTGTGTACTTCTCATTATTATCATCACTTACTATAATTTTTTTCTCTCTGGCTCAATCATGCAGTTGTCTGATGTTTAATACTGATACTTAGATTCCTCCTACATTTTCTGTCCTTACTTCAGGTACCTGCAATAGTGATACGGTTTTTTTCATTAGAGGGTGCTGTGTGTGCATACCTCTGTCTCACTTGAGCAGGTAAGGTAAGCACACTTGATATTTTTTCTTTAGTGTGTCTGCCTCAGGGATGACTTTGAAGCAGTTGATCTTCCTTTATTCCTGTCTCTCTTCTCAGTGTTCAAAACATGAAACCCCAAATTTACTGGACTGCACATTTTTTAAAGCTTGAAGTTTTGGGTACAGGTGTCATCTCCTGGACACAGCTGCACTGAAGCAGAACACCTAGAAATGTGACAATTTCAAGCTGTCCAACTTGACCGCCTGCAAGCTGAACCGTACAAGGTACAGGTTCTGTACCATTGCTGTCTGCAACCTGACATGTGAAGGTGCCTCTGAATGAGGCCTGGATTGGCTTGGATATGCTGACAAAAATGCTGTAATGATTCCAGAACTACCCTGTGTGTCACTCAGCTCTCCTTGATGTAAGGACAGAAACTGGGAGTAGACATAAAGGGAAGGAAGTCAATCCGGCTGTTTCTGTTCAATTCATGTGTGCTAGTGTGGTGTCAGTTTGATTTTGAGCATTGCTTATTTGAAATTATTTTTTAAAATGGATCATACCATTTTCTATACTACTACTATTTACTTGACCATGATACAGCTGAGTGAACAGTAGTACTGATAATAAATTTCCAGAATAAATGTATTGTGGACAAAGTCTTATGGGGACAATATCATATTTTGCTTTTAGGAGCTTACTTAGAAGTGTTTTTATATAATTATTTATTTTTCTAAGTTGGAAAGAATGGAGTGTGCTAGTACCACTAATAACATTTGCATTGATTGCATTCTTTTAGAAGTGGATGAGACAAGCATAGGTCAATTAAATCTGACCAGAAAATCAACCATATGATGGCCGTGTATAAATCCCTTTAATGCAACAGGCACCTCTTTGCACAGAAGTGCTATCTCTACAAAATCTGCTATAGAAGTTGGATTGGTAGTGTAAGACTTCTACAGTAATCTCTGATGAAAAGCCCAGCAGTTATGTAAGAAGCCCTGGTAGAAGAGCAGCAATTAGCACCAACACTTATCAGGGACCTGAACCATTTTTTTTGGTCAGGATTACAGCCTGACTAATTATGGCATCTATTTCTGAGCTATCACTGAGAATGGTAACTTAGTACACTGGCAGGTACATTCTATTTGTAAGGTATGGTTACCGGGAGTCATAAATTAACTATACCTACAAAATCTTCTTCTGGTTTTAGGGTTCACCTTAACGCTTGCAGACCAACATAGTGATCTTAAAACCTTCCCCCTTTCAAACTACAGATTTGTGTTGCTAATGGATTTACATAGTTTAAAAAGTGCAAATTGCAAACGACTGCCTGTGGATTCGATATTTCATTCTCTGGGTCTCCAGGTGTGTTCTTCCACTGTAATGTTAATGTTAATTATTGACCTTCTAAGTGACAGTCACATGTAACACTGTAACACAATGACATAGTGTCTGACAGTAGATTAAAAAAAATAACTAAGGGAATATTACATAAACCCACAACCATAAGTGATGAAGGTATGACATGTAGCTACATTAGTTTAAATAAAACTTCTCTTTATGATCTGCTGCAGGATAAAGTATAATGTGGTAGGTAAACCAGTAGAATTCCCTTGTCTTTCATACTGGTCCTTAGGAGATTGGTCATAATTATTTGTTTCTTTATCTCATTATGTATTGCTCAAATATTTGCAACCTTGCCACAATTCACTGGAAAATCAGGGGTGTCTCAGTCTTGTTGGAGAGAAGCGAATGAAAACTCTTTGTAGCTACTTTGTTGGTAATTGCATGAGAAATCACTCAAGCAAAGCCCTGCAGCCATGTTTCCCAAGCACTCAGCTTGCTCCATCAGCAAGCTGCTTTATGAGCTTGGGTGGTTGACTGTATCCCCAAAGCAATTTTGAAACTCCTGGGAGGTCTCCAGGTAAATCTTCCATCTTGTTTTAAGTGTCTCTCAAAGGACACAACAAATTCAATGCAATCAATTCCACTGTAGTTGGCAGGGGTTTTCTGAAAGCACCTGCCCTGGCTGGGGAGGCAGGAACATCCCCTCTTCCCCTTCTAGGGAGATGGGGCTCTCTAGAAGGAATAAAAAACATATGTAGGGATGAGTAGAGAAGGAAGCATCATTTCACAGCTGGTTAGTCTCTGTGCATGTCCAGACAAACAAAACCTACAGAGGACCCAAGACAATTTCCCCAGAAATAGTTTATTTTAGGAAGGCTGGATTAAAGGAACATCCAGGCCTTAAAATAATTTCTTGCTTTACTGCAGAAGGATTAAAGTTTCCCCTGCATGTTACCTGTGATTCATGGTTTTACCTAGGAGTAACAGCATAGTGTAGAGAGATATTATTTTCTTTCTTTCCCTGCAGTCTTTAGGTTCAGGAGCAGAGCAATTCCCACAGATATGCTAATATCCAACGAAAACAAAAGCATTTAAAATGAAATTGAGATGCATGTGTTACCCCCACAGTACAGGCTTTGATATAAGAAAACATGTGCTGTCTTTCACAGAAGGGCTTGCTGGAATTTCTCCCACGCTGGAAAGATGTAATAATTCAGGTTTTCACAGGGATAAATATTTGTAAGCAATTTCAAATTTCAAGCAGGAATAGTAGGATTCTTACTGAGAGCTAAGCCCAGAATATTTTCTTGCCTGTTAATTTATAAACACTATCACAAGAGTTTGCATTCCAAAATGTTTTGACTACTTCACCATAACTTGCTGGCTTACTCCCTTGTTGCTCATTAGAAATCATATTTCACAATGAAACAGAAAAATATCTGGAAAAGGGGCTCTGGGATGGGTGTTGGTGTGCTTTTAAGTGTTTAACTACTTCTGGATGAACAAGTGTAGCTTTCCCATTTTGTCACTTTGGATGGGAAAACCTAAAGTCTCCCCTTGTTTCCAGGTATAAAAACACGCTGCAATTACTACTGAATTATTTGTTTGACTCACAAAGGATTTTCCTAATCTGTGAAGGTAGTCTCCTTTTTATTTCTTTGGTGGTATTATAGGTGTTAGAAAAATAAATGCAACTTTGGGGGAGGAAAAAAAAGGAAAATATTCCTGTTAGAATTCCAAGGTTTCCCATATCTAATAATTTCCAACTTTGTTCTGAAATTTTTTATGGCGTGATTTTATGGTATAGTGGTGCAATTGCATTCTGAAAGCACTTGGCGGCAATTTATGAAAATTTTCTATAGAATTATAATGAAAACTCTTTTTTTTTTCCCCCCCAGCGTTAGTCATAGTCTGATTACATGCAAGTGAAAAATATTGGAGTCCTGGTGCTAGGAGTGCAGCAGCAGGATTTTGGTACTAATGGTTCTCTCTGAATTAGAAGTCACTATCTCACTACTCTTCTTGTTAGTCATTGTTACTTAGACAACATGCTTTTCCCACATGCCCCTCTCTCATCATCTTTTTGGGAGGAAAGGGAGCTAATTGTGGTGTCAAAGCTGCAATGAAGAGGACTTCTCATTTTCATTATCCTTGTTCTCTCAAAAGGGTTTTTCTTCACTATCTTTAAAGTAGTTAGTAGATACAAAATAGATATCTACATGAGACAAATGGCTTTTTTGGGGGGTAATTAATCATCATTTTCCACATATTCTAATAATTAGCTATTGGATTGTGCAATTTTTATGTATTTAAATTGAGGATGAAAGTCATTACAGTCTGCAAAACAAACAACATAATTGAAATGGACTAATAAAATCACTGCTATAAAAATCACGGGTTTTATATGTGTGTGTAATAAATGATAATAGGCTGAGAGGGAAACAATGCATTGGAAAATCAGATTAGGGTGACTGCCAAAAAGTAATGGTTTGAAATCACCAAGCATTATACAAGAAGTTACTCTTGCAACTCATAATTCTTTGCATGGAGAAGTTTTTATAAATTAAAATTGAATATTTTTCTTCTTAGCCCAGTGAGACTTTTCATTCATTTTAAAATAAATCTTTTTTTCCACTTGTTTGTAATTTGGTCATTTACTTTATATTTCTTACAAAGAGACATCCTTTCACTCCTCCATTCCACATCAGTTTTTATTCTGTGTAGAAGATGAAAAGTCTTAAGGATCTATGGCTATGCAGTTAAACAGATTTTGACTGACACATTTTTTCTAAATATATTTTTCCAGATAACATATAATACAAAAAAACCCCAAGCAAAACCCAGATATGTCATAAGTAGCACAGAACTGATGGTTCTGTTTTTGATTAGAGTTTTCTTTTCCAGCCTCAATAATCCTGTTTCCTTGGCTACTAACTTCTGACCCAGATGTGCATACAAACACACACAATGATTCCAAGAAGGGTTGTTTTCTGAAGCTGATTTTTTCACTTATACTGATTGGATTGGGATGTGAGTTTCTGGGCATTGGGGTGTTTGGCAGTATGTTGTTTGTGGTTTTTTAATTAATTGTGTCTGTATCTCAAATTTATGTAGGTTGCTTTATCTATTTTCACTATAAGTATTCTGTAAGTAAAATGCCAAGGGAATTCCTCCCAGCTAGACTGGAGATGACATGGAGAATATTTGTTTCACAACGTGTCTCTTTTTCTCCTACCAACCCTGTTCCCTTTTTATTTCTGGGATTAAAGTGAGTCTATTTCTGCACAACTACTTCTAGTTGTTTTGCTTCTGGAGAAGAGAGGTTTTGCATTTGAGGTGTTCATCAGAGGGTGCTCCAAGAGGACCAAAGTAATTCTATAATTTGGACCTCAGCAGCAGAGATATGACCATTAAGCATGGGGTCAAATATGATATCAGCTTATAATTTACTGTCACACTCACATCCCCAGTGAAAAATGGATGAGTAAAATTCCACCATTATTTTTCACATTTTTAGTATGAGTTGGCCTCACCCATGTCTTGGAGTTTCATTTGCTGTCAGTATTCTATCAACTGAACTGACTGAACAGCAGGTCTATGGATTTTAGAAAACTGCAGGCTATCTACGGGGAATAAGAGCCCACACCAATTTGATTAAGGATCTGAAATAACCCACTGTGTTCAATATATATAGCTCATATTTCAGTCATCAAATATTCAGAGTGCTGTCAGCCTTAAATTTTCAAAACTCAGGACCTCAAAATACATGTAATCTAAGACAAGTGAGACACTGAGTTACTAATAAATTATCCAAATGTTCAGTTTTTTTGCAGCTGGGAGGAGCAGAGAGGCTATGGCCAGTCTCCTGTTTAGGCACTGACATGAAATGTTATGCAACCTAATAATGCGGCGCCTGTCCCTGTGTGATGATCTAGAGCATCCAGGTCAGGCACTAATATTTCCACACAGGAGTGTTGGGTGCTTCTTGACAGAGACAGAGCTGGTGGCATGTTGAGCTGCTCACCAGTGAGAAAGGATACTGTCAAAGTGTGTTTGAACTCTTTCCCTTCCTGGCACTTAGAGACCTGAAAGAAAATGAAATTCTGGTGCTCTGCACATAGTCATCATTGGAAATACCTTAATATTTCTAGAGGGGGAAGTAGGTGTCAAGTTTTTCTCAGCCCAGAAGGGGCTGAATGACCATTTGTTGTCCCAGCTGGGTGTGCTGGCGGAGGGTGGGCACCAGTTACTCTTCCTGCTGAAGTCTGAGCCATTCTGCATGGTGAGCTTCAGGCATCCTAAACTAAAAGGGAAGCTTTCCTTGGTCATTGCAACGAACTGAGACATTGAGATGCGCAGGCCAATTATACAAAACTGTAAAACACCCATAAAAATGATAAAGGAAAGCCAGAACAATGGGGGTCAGATGTTCAGGTTTTGGAAATTGCTATGGGTCTCTGAGCCCAGCGAGAAATGTATTATTGTGCATGCTGAAGTTATGTCCCATAAAGAAGAAAAAGGTTCTTTCATGTGGGAGGCAACATGTCTAGATACATCAGAATGTCACTTTGTCTCAGTGCGCTACCATAGCAAGGGTGTTAGAGTAACACGTACATTAAATGACACTGACATAACGCTCCAGACAGTACGGACCTACTTGTCGTTATCCCTGTGTCTTTCACAGCCTTCCAGGAATGCCAATGTGTATGTTTGTCTATAAGAACAAGTCACTGATTCAATTATAGTGATTAGTGGTGTGTCTGCACTAGGGCAGAGAAAGTACATAGCACCATTTCAAGTAAAGTGCCCTTGAAGATTTTCATCACTCATAACCTGCTGTTCCCACTGCCCTGCAGCAGGAGCTGCCTTTTCCATATGTCATTATTTGTGCAGGAAGGTCATGCTTTTGTTGGTATGCTACTCAGGGCTTGCTACAAGCAGCAAAACACTTTGGTAATACAAAAGCGATTGGATTTTTTTCCTTTAGCTATATCACAGTGAACAAGAACACCTTTCTCTGCCCCAGGGTTCATAAGAGAGACAGTCAGATGAGCAATAGCGGCTGGTTGCAAAGTTAGTTTTAGGGATGAGCAATCAGGGCCTGATGGGCATCCCAGGGATTGTTATGTAGTCATGGAAGTGGATAGAAAAAGGGGAGGATTTTTGCTTTAACCCGTGGATGGGCTCCAAAAAGCCTAATGCCAGCTCTTGCTGACAGTGAAGATTAGGGAAGTGCTTAACATTTTTGGCAGCGATTTCCAAATTTATGAGCAGACAGTCACAGGTAGCCCCAAACAGTAACCTAGACTCTGTCTGCAAGACACAGAGTCGTAACTGGCTTGTCTGAATTTAACCTTGTTCTACTAGAGGTATAATGTTCCTCAGAAAGTTATGCATCTGATATCCATTACTCCCATATTTCCGTGAATATCTCAGTGGGATGGCAATTCAGGATTAGGAACCTTCTGTTGGATATTTGCTGTCAGTGGGGTCATCTCCACTTGTACAGAAAAGGAGCTTTAAATATCATCTTGCTTCAAACAGTTCTGTGAGATCCATTTTGCATGGCTGTAAGGAACGACAAAAGATGAATTTCAAAGGACGAGCAGTATGACACTGCTCCCGGGCTGTGTAAGCTCTCAACCAGCGATTAGAAGCAAAATAAAGAAAAGGCTAATATAAATGCAGGGGATGTGCTAGGCAGTACTTGATCATCAGCTGTAACAGAACAGAAATTATGCAGTTTCCCAGGGCTGAGCCCCACCTTTTATGGTGATTATACTAAAAATCTGAGCTCAAACATAGGCAGATAAACTCAGTAATGGGAAAGGACAGACGTACAACAGCTTCTCATCCCATCACACTTGCATATAAAAACAAAGTATGTTCTCAGATCCACCTTGTAAACCTGCTGTGTTCATGAAGGCAACGCAGCTGTGATTTTACCATTAAAACAGATCGTCTATATCAGTCTTGCTCCAGAATTCACAAACCCTGCTGTTCTTGGATTGTTCATGATATAAAGGCTTTAGATAAAAGCAGATGGATTTTTTTTCAACAGTCCTTCAGTTTGTCCATATTAACAAAACCAAGAATGGTGAGATAATCCCATTATGATAAGGTAAACCGAAAACTTAATTCTTTTTATGATTTAGCCTCTGAGTACTTACCATCACTGTGAAGAGTTGCTCTCTCTGTAGTTTATTGCTGGTTTTATAGTTGGCTAAGTTCTAGGTCATAGCCCAAGTAGCTGGCAACAGTAATGTGTGTAGAACTGCACTCACAAAGATGCTTTTGTTGCTTGCTTCAGGGAGTACAAAGACTTTTTTTACTATTAATTTTATGTAACTATCCCCTTTATGTCTACACCTATAGTGTTTATATTCAGCCCTCTACTGACATCAGTGCAGTGCAATCTCTCTTCTAAAGGCCTGGAGACTCTGACAGTAAGCATGGCCTGATGTTGAGATTTACATAGTTCATAAAAAATATCAAATAAATGAGCAATTTCCTCAGCTGCTCAACTGTGCAGCAAACAGAATGATGTAACCATAATCTTTCCTTGACCCAGTTTAAAGAAACAGCCTATAAGGCTGGGTTTCATACTTATTTTAGATTCCTACACTGTACACAGAAAGTGTAAATCCACGATCCTGCCAATTATTTGTTTTGATAAATTCGAGGATGGGGTAGTTTTTCACCAGAGAATTCTCTTGCTGCTCACAATGATCAGTCAAAGTCTGGGAACCGACAGTCAAAATCAACAGAGTCAACAAATCAGGGTCCCAGGCAATAACAGGTGGTAGGACAGCAGCAGTACCTTTGGTAATAGTAAAGCCAAGTCAAGTAAATTTTTATTTTAAATATATATCAAACTACACTTATAAACTATTTATAGTTTATTTACATAGTTATATAGCTATATTTTAAACTGTAATTCTAAATTTTGTTTTTGCATTCACAATCTATAGTGATCTCATCAGCATTTGTTTTCCCTCCCTTTCTCTCTTCCTTATTATCTGTTCCCTACTACAGGTGAGTTTTGGTGAATCCTCTGTAGCATTCTCTGGAGAAGTTTTCTCAGCAACTGTGCTTTAAGCAGGCTCTTAGTGTGGTTGAGTTTTGACTCTGGCAGTAAGGAGCGAATTCTTTGCAACCACCCTGGTTATTTGGCTTAGCAAAGACCCCCTTTGAGACTCTGTTTTCATTCTTGACTCTTTCAGGCTGCCACTAATCACCACTGGAAGTCGATGGCACTGGGTTTCTCCAGCATAATTGTGTTTAGTTGAGTATGAGGCGCTTTGGACAGTGCCAGACTCATTACCTTAAAATCTGTAGTGAATCAACAGACTAAAGCAGTGCAGTAATGCAATTTGAGAGCAATGGGAGCTATCTATGGTACAAAGAAGCACCTTCTGGCAGCTGGGAATTTAACGTAATGGGGATGAATGGTTGTTGCTTGGAGATCTTAATTCTTATCTGACAAATTTCACTGTATTTATGTTGTTTTTAACCAAGGGGAAAAGGATATTTCATGAAAGTTCTAATTCTCACTGATTAGTGCAATGCTGAAAAACAGGTCTCAAACTCTCTTCCAGTATAAGTAACTTTGTTAAGGAAATTACTTTGTTGACCTTCATCTTGTCTCATTTGCAATACATGGGCTGCTTTTTAAACTATTTGCGTTTGTGAGGTCAGCTCATTCTACCCTTTGGGACACCTCAGGGCAATGGGAATCCCATTCCAGTTGTAGTAGCTGTCTGTCTGGAGAAATAACAAATACTGATATATGTTTTGCATGTCTTTCATCAATGTACAGCATCCAAACCCAGGTAGAGCTAATGCCATGTGATGAATAATTCCTTTCTTTTCCTCTGTGAAAGCATTTTGTGAAACTATTTTTGTAAACAAAACTAGTACAGGAATATCACTGCAGTAAAGGCCACCCCTCTAGACCATCCCTGCTGAACTGTTCCTGCTGTAGTGCCCTAAACAGCCCCTCTCCTTCTCTTGGTATGCTTTTATTATTGTGTTTGTTATTCAGCTTCATTTGATTAATCTTTCTTCCGATTTCTTTATATTTTTAAAGTTATGACCTATGTTTTCACCTTATTTCCTTTTTTTTATGTCCTCTTATGTTTCTAACTGGTTGCTTCTCTTTTTTACAGTCCTTCATAAAGTGGGTATGATTTATTTTACAATTCCTTCTGAGCTAGACTTTTAATATTTCCTGTATCAAGTTATTTTTAGCCTTTCTGCAAGTCTGTGTAATACTCTTGTTTTGATACTTCTCTTGTTTATATTATAGGATCAAATATGCACATCTTTGGCAAACCCTGCAAATTTACTGTAGCAGTGCTATTTTGCTGATGTTTCCACCTACACTTTATTAGAAACAGGACTGTTTCTGCTACTTCCAAATGACATAATTTAAAGAGCATGCACTAATTTTTCTCACAAATAAAACCAATTTTATTAAATATTTCATAATTTTTTTTGCTTTGCTTTTTGGTATTATCAGCTCTACGTACAACAATAAATTTTCCTTCTAACCAGGCTGTTCATGATTTCATAAACACTATTCCAAACTAAAATATCAGCCCAACCCTTGAAACATCTTTTTTTTTCAGTGTGGGCTTTGTTACACCCATTCCTACCATGAGAGTGGAGAAAGCAGAGTAAACCTCTAGAAATGAAACCTGAGCCCTTTTTCATCAGCAGGAGTTTTGCTGTGACCTCTATAAAGTCAAGGTCTGATGTCAGTGTGTGATATCAATAAGGCCCACTGTTCAGAGGACTCTGAGCCTATATTCTCTATTATTCTATATAACTGTCTATGCCTGTGTGTAAAGTGGAACAGAGGCAAAATAATGAATCTTGGTGGTTTTGTCCTCTGAATATGAGCAAGCAGAAAATCAGACACATGTTGCATTGTTATTCCCGAATCATCTTTATCTTTGCTTTTACAGGGTCCAGTTCTGAATCAGCATAGAGACTAATTCTGGATATGACATTGACCTAAGCCCTACACCAGACAAGTATAACTAAAATAAAAGTTAAATGATGGTGTTTGTAACCACCATTTATGATCTCAATGTTCTTACCTCTGGTGAAGCTTACAAGAGTCACAGAATTGAAATATGTGTATAGCAAAGCTCCATGGGGCATGAAATGCTTTGGTTCCTTTGGTCTTTAGCACCTCTCCAGTGAGTCTTGCATTACCTTCTCCCTGATGAAACACTTTTTTGATATTTTAGAATTATGCATATTGCATACTGACGTGCCCGTAACAAATAATACAGAATGACACTGTCCACATATCCCTGTCAGTGAATAATTTGTAGCCTACAGACAATTCCGTATCAGTAATACATTAAGTTTTAAACAGCCAGACACATCCTGTAATCCAGACACATACTGTACTCCACAGCTTTCAAGTTGTCTTACAGAATGCTGCAGCCCCAAACAAACAATCTTATGTTGTTATCTTCCCAGTTTGTTTGGATTTTGTCTTTTCTTCCAAAAGTCATGTGGGTTTTTCTAAATGTGAGCTATGTTTGTTGAATTGTTACTCTTTTGTATACACTTTTAGAGCATCCAAAGAGCCTCTCTCACAGTAATAATGAAAACCTAGCAGGACTTCATTTCTATTACTGCATCTTCAGCTGCTGAGTGGGTTGATTATTTATACATTTAGCAGTTTTCTTAGACTTGTGGCAACCACATGTAAATAAATGACTTAGTCAATGTATTCGCTTACATCAGCTCAATCACTTATCAGTGACTCAGCATGGGGTGTGACATTGACAGCAAAAGCACTAAGTGGCCAAATTCTATGGCAGCTAATTTGATACTGCTTACAGCATCCTTCCGTAAGGACTGCTTATGTGAAGATGTAGTGGTTTTCCAGGAGAGTATTTATGACACAGTTTAGAGGACACAGGAAGATGTGTCCTAAAAAAAAAAAAAAGTTACAGATTATGCATTTTCATAGCAATTTTCACAGCAATTTTCACCAAATATTTACATGCACCTGCTTCTCTGCATTTACTATTTTAAAATCAGATACATTATTGATTATGCAAGCACACACTTTTGCTTGTACCAGCTATCAATTCATGGTCTCAATTTAATGTGGGAACAGAGAGAAATCAACAAGAGGCGCAATCATATAAACACAGCTGAAAGGTCTTTTGCCTCAAGTGACCTCTCAGAGCTAAATTTTACTATATATTTAGGTATCTAAGAAATGACATGGACAGTCATGAAAGAATTTCAAAGCACTTCCATACCTAAATTACACCGTAATGAACAGAGATTATTAGACACTGAGGCTTCTTCGAATCTCCCTGTGGTATGTCTCAGTGAATGTCTAGCCACCATTTCTCCCCTGACATCCTGACTGTATTTTGGAGAACTTCTTCCACACACCCACCCAACACAACCTGTGAGACTCTTTCTACTCCTAGCAGAAATATTCTGACCAAAGAGGATAGAGCGATTGACTGACCTTGTCACATATTCCTGCCCTGAAACCCTACCTGTGGTTTGGAAGCAGCAGAGTAAAAGTAAGGGTTCAGAATCACCAGGAACATTTCCCAAAGAGAGAAGATCTAGCTTTGTTTCCTTCCTATCCTAGCAAGAGGAGCGTCCACACTGGAGTTCTTCTACAAGTTTGCCTGCCAGACTTTCCCTAACCCTGTTTTGTCATAGTGTCTTACATTTGGGCAGGATGTGTATTCGCTAAGTTTAGAGTTAAAAAAAAGTTTTGCTTCGGTGGGGTTTTGGGGTTTTTTGGTACAGTTTGTCCTTGGCTTTTAATTTTTTTTCAATTAGGCAACCTCAGAAGACGTCTCTAAGAATGAGATTAAAATTATCTGAGTGCAGAAAAACTTCCTGCACAGATTTCATTAAGTAACAGTCTTTGTACTTTTTGTACACCTTTGACACTGAATGTTTTATCTTACCTTTTTACATGCTCCAACCTGCCATTTGTGAGCTTGTTCCAGAGGCAGTGCCTTCCACAGTGAACTGTGGACAGGGAGAGAAATGTGGATGCAGCTGTTCCTGATCCATTGATGCTTTCTCATTAGTGCCCAACTGGCAATACAAAAGGTCTACAAATGTTGACACCCTTGAGGAGAGAGATGGGGGATGAGCGTCCTTGCAAGATGAAAAGCCAGCAATTCTTCAACAGTCATCTGCAGTCACAGTGAATTACAGGAAGGGCAAAGGAAGTATTAATAGCCATCTAACAGGTTTCAACTACAATCCCTAGAGCTCAGTTATCAGAAACCTTCGCAATTTACCATTAATCACTGTGTGATGCTTCCTGACCTTCCTGACAAAGATAAATAATCCTGTATGAGCATACAGGATGCGAAGGCTACAGGAATAGGCAGATATTTCAGACCTATCTCTCCACCACCTCACAAGTAATCATTTATAGTGGTAATGCATTACCAAATTAGCAGTCAGTAAATGTTTAATCAAGGAGCAGTGCAAGGACCCAGCTTTTCTCTGAAAAGAATTGATGGGCAATGCTTATAAAAGACAGATATACAAAATTGCCTGAAGCTTTTGAAATTCTTCTTCAGCCTGCTAATGCAAGTGAAATTGAGGCAAGACCCAGAAAAGGCAGAACCTAGGTAACAAAATGCTTCTTCCTTTAGTCAGGAACTTGAAAGAGCTTGTTGTGAATCTAAATTTTTAGATTTAGATTATTTTATCTTTACTTACTCGTCCTGGCAGCTGAAATGAACAATGCTCTTCTTCTTGGGTTAGTCACTCCCCCCTCCCCGTTTTGCAGTGACATGTTTTAGATTATCCACTCTGATTACAGAGGTCCTGCTTTGCTCCACTGAACACCCTATTTCCTAGCTTCACCTGTTGACAGTAAGCAGTACAACTTACGATTCATCCTCAATGCTAAACATTGACATACTCTCTTAGCAAGTGTAGCCTGGTCCTATCTATTTTTCTTTTCAGCCTGGGATATTTTCTTTTACTGTATTTCATCCCTGGCACTGAATGGCATCCTGGGTAACAGTTTAGCTTCTTTACCCTTTGGTTGCCCTAGGTAAGACATCTGAAGTACCAGAGAACTATTTTAATCTCTATTCTAAGGACATAAAATCTGTATCATGCTATCCATCTATATAACATGCCTCCACCCCCAAACTTACAAATCCATTAGCCAGTTGTACTCAAATTTATACAGCAGTTGTCTCAAAAATAACCCCTTTTTACAAATTTCATGCAACAAGAGAGAAAGAAAGACCATGGGATCCCATTGTGCCTTCACTGTTAGAAGGTACCAGCGAATGCAAAGAAAGGATGCAGCTGTAGGAAATCATGATTCAGTTGCCCAAGGGATCATGTTTTAAATGCATCGGTGGGCCTTAAAGCAGTAAAAAATTAAATATTTACTGAGGTACTATAAGCGACATGGGAATTTGGCTATAAATATGTTATATTTCCCTGACACTTTTCAGTACTATGCAAGGTCTATGCCAGTCTTTTGCAAATGGAATTAAAGGACTCATAAAGGGCTGTGAATCCTGTAACCAGCACCAACACAAGTACTACAAAGCTGGAGTAACACAGAACTTCAGTCAGGAAGGAGGGGAGGGAGCCTGGATGCCTGCAGCCAGCTCCTGAGAATGCAGCTCAGGGTGTCCCATGAAGAATGGTGACTCAGAGTCTCTTTAAAGATTTGTCCTGGTATTTCTTGTACAAAATGACAGTAAAAAAAAAAAACAACCAAAAAAACCTGAGTAGGAAGATTTAATTTAACTGAAAATGAGTGTGCAGGAAAGTCGTAAAGAAAAGGAGGACAGACCACTGAGAATGGATCTTTAACAAGGCTGTTTCAGAGTTGGAAAGCCCATGGAGAGCTTTGTTCTGGGTAATAATTGTTTTTGATTGTTTTGGTTTTTTTTCTTGAACCGAATGGGAAATTAAAGATCACTGTAAAACTGCTGGTGTCTGGTCTTCTGAAAAGCTTTGTTATGCAGACTTTGATTTCCTTCCTGTTGAACAAAGAATGGATTAGGGTTTCTCTTTGAACTGGCCTGGCTGGTTGCTCTCAGACTCCTTGGAGGAGAGGTTTTAAAGCTGTGGCTAGTCTGAAACTGCTGTTGTAGTTGTAGAAGAAGAAATTGCCTCCTAAACATTAAGCCACTGAACCAAAGCTGATGTTTGATGCAAGCTCTCTGCTAGCGATGGTACAAGCTCAAAGGGAGACACAAATCTTGCTCCCTTCTACTTAAGGCAAGGCTGAGCAGGTAAGTGTGACTTGCAATGAAATGTACAGATGAAGTGAAGAGAATACAAGACCATCTTCATGAGATTATTCTGACACCTTGACTGCC
Organism: Struthidea cinerea; assembly: GCA_013397865.1. Classification (NCBI taxonomy): domain Eukaryota; kingdom Metazoa; phylum Chordata; class Aves; order Passeriformes; family Corcoracidae; genus Struthidea; species Struthidea cinerea. The sequence continues at coordinate 2,167,034 of VZTI01002070.1, read as the reverse complement.
TGTGTGCAGAACTAAGAAATTTCAGGTTATGGATCATAATTCCTGGGCACTCCCACCTTAAAACAATCAGCTCGTTGTTTTGTTTTGGGGTTTGTTTCTGTTTGGGCTTTTTCATGTGTAAGGCTAAAGACTAACTGTGATATCATTATTGACTTATTCTTCAGATAATTCCTGCAAACCAAGGTCTGGCATGCTCCTAACACTCAATGCGAGGAGTGAGTGAAACACTTCCCACCTACAGCATACAGATAAAATGACACATTTTACACGGAAGCTTGTCTGTGGGTAAACTCCACTCTGCACTGGAGTTTGTGGACAGTCTTCACCCATTACTGCAGGATCCTCCCTGTAATACTTCCTGGTAGTCATAGCTATGACTTCTGTCACTGCCCATTCTCAGCTGCCACCTCCTTCATGTTGTCTGTTATCTAAAGTGCGAAGGACATCAGAAGCCATCACTGAAAGAATCCTTTCTGTTTCCTTAGACTCACATCACAAAGCAGCAGTTTTCTTCTGAACTACAGCATTAAAATTTCTTGCAGAGTCCTGGATAATGTTGTGTCCTTTGTGATTCAAAGAATGTTGGTTTTCAATATCCGCTGTCTTCTCTTAGGAAAATTATGTTATCAGTCTCCAAAATAAACTGTCTGTTGAGGATGGGGAACACAAATGAGCTAAGGCTCCTTAGCACTGATATAGAAACTAGTGTTTTCTGTAATTTTCTTTCCCCTATTCTTTTCACTCATTCACAATTGGGTTTTGGTCAAATCATACCTGAGGGGTACAATGAAGGAAGTCATGGTACAAATTTTTTATTGCAAGGCTTTTCCGGATGGATTAGTATAGCTGAAGATTTAGACATAATAAGCAAGGGAGAGCTAGAACTCTGTGAAATTGGGGTAGTTGGTAAATTAACGTCACAGTTTATTTTTCAGGCAAAGGAGGTTGTGGCGCACAGCATGAAAATGTGAGTACCTTCACTGTTAATGAAGAAGGAAGGTTTAATGCTTCCTGTGCTTTGGTACCCTACTCTGAATTGAAGAAAACCATATCTTATCTGGATGTCTAATTCATTACTGTTGGTAAAGGCCTGGAGCTTAGTTAATGGAAAAGAATATCAGAAGATTCGCTAAGTTTACCATGACAGGCTTATTTTCTTACTAGGCATTCAAACGGCTTCCACTCTACAGCAATTTCTCATGGCCATGCATTGATGAATTTCATATCTTTACATTCTGTATCCTGCTTAATATAAACTGTAATAGCAGACTTCCCATGACAGCACAGTAGCAGTGTTTCAGTAGGGTATGGCCTATGAGTTTGTCCTATAAATTATTGATTTATTTTCTATACTTCTCAAATTCTGTATGCCCAAGCTCCCAATGGCAACATACACACAGCATGCAAACTTCAGTACTTCTGCTTGGCAAACAGATAGGTTTATCAACCTATTTTAAAGAGAAATGGGGGCATGTATTGGCATGAATTTCATGCTTTGATGTCTGAGCCTCGTTCATCTTGTGTGTGTTATTTGTCTTATGAATTTAGGGTGTCTGTGAGAGTAAAGGATAAAATAGCTATTGTCCCTTTGCTCTTTTTGACTAGCATAAATAACTGGTTCCACATATAATGCTGGCTATATTTCTCAGAGGAAAAGATTATAGCTAGATTTTTTTGCTGTTATCTTCTGCCTCTACTGATAAGGTTTCCCATAGAATGCTGGGATGTCAGAAATGAACAAAATAATCAGAGAAGAATATTTAACGTTCTACTTTGTCCTGAGATGCATAAAGTCCTCTGTTTGTAGGGACCAAAAATATAGCAGGAGTAACTAGGAATGCCATCACATAGGTAGATTAGGAAATAGGGCTTCAGTTTTATATTTGAATGAAGCACAGACATCCCACCTTTCAGAAAGCCTATGGGAAGGACTAATGAGTACAGCCTTCTTGTCAGCACCTTTCTCTGACAAAAGTGGCCTTGTGATCTTTTGGTCCATGACACTCAGACTAATCCATGTGTTCCTGTGTGCCAAAGTCTCCACAGATATTACTAGTGCACGCCACAAGTTAGCTTGCACACAACATTTCAGATCTCCAGGCAAGCTTGTCCTAAAGACTTGTACATCTTTTGCTACAGATCTTTTAGCTTTCTGAATTGCATCTGGTTTATTTGCTGTCATAAAAATTTAAGGAACTACTTTGACCTGGAAAACAAAAGCAACTTCATCAGGTATTACGGCAAAAGATGTGCATATAGAGATGTTTGATGAAGCAATCTACTATTCAGACAAAAAAAAAATAGAGATTGAAATAAAAATTGCTGAGTTGGGGTGAAGGAAAAGGTTTTCTACTGTAAAGAGATGGGTTTGTTCAGTCTCTAAGGAGCACCAGGTTGTGGTTTGTAACCAAATACATGTTCTTGGTTATTTATCTCAGATAATCTGCTGATAATCATCTTCCTTGGGATTCCAATTAATATTACAATTAATCTATTGATTTATCTATCTAATCTAGCCAATTTGTCTATTTATAGTTATTCTACTGATCACTTCATGCTGAAAGAATTATGAAGTGCTCAGGAACATAACTATCAATAGATCATTTTAAAAAAGGGGAAAGAGTTTTTAAGAAAATATTAATGCTCCACTTAGTCTTGTAGGGAAACAAGGAAGGAACAAAAAGATTTCTGATTAGCTCATATTTTGTGCATACATTTTTCTGTGAAATCATAGCAGCACAGAACAAAACAGCACACTTGTCTAGTTTTGCTAAGTATCACATACATCAGTCATGCCTCAAATCAGTAATTTCAGTTTGAGAACCGCCCTAACAAAGTATCTCTGAAGGACCCATAAAGATATGAATTGAATTATAAAATGCCCTCAGAAATAGCAGTGGATTTATTATATTAATGAAGAATACTGTTGGAAAAAAAGGTAAGTTTGGTGTGTTTTATTTGTGTCATTTAGATTATGACATTAGCTAAAACAGCTAAGACATTGAAAATAGGTGTTAGATAGCTATTAGAACAAGAAAAAGGAAAAATCACCAGCAATGAATTAAAGCCTTAATAAATTGTAATATTGTATTATAGTAGCACAGCTCACCATAGATTGTGTTTACAGCATTCACAACAATTTCATGCTTTTTTTCCTCCTCAGGACCATATGGCTTTTCTTAGACACAGCTGAGAGCTAGGGTACCCCAGGCAGATGGAGTGAAAGGCTCCCTCTCTCTTTTTGTATCATCTGGGCCAATTTGTCACTTCATGTCATGCCTTTCTTTTAAATGAGAAAAGTAAATCATGAAGGCATTTTATACAAAGACTTAATTTAAATGATCAATTCTTTAAAATGTCTGCCAAAATAGTAATAAAAGTTTTTTATCAATGTCTTGCTTTTGGGAAGAAGGTACAATATCTGATGATTTATCAGAGGGATGTGTTTATTGCAGAGACCCACAAACTTACCCCAGTTTTGGGGTTTGAACTTTGGACATGAATTTTCATAGAGATGTGGATCACATTGGAGAGTCCCATAGGAGAATCAGAATCATAGAACTGGAAGTTTTTGGTGCTTAGTCCTGAATATATATGTAGGATTAGTTTGTTTGGTTCTTTGTTTTTGCATTCTGATAGTCAGCTTTACCATAATTAGTTTTGAATTTTTTGTCAAATTGAATACATTAGCAAAATATTCATTAAAGGAATTAAAAAAACATCAAATAGAAATATGACATTTTTCCACCTTAGTATTCAGTTATCATTATTTCTCTCTTTAGAATAATCTTTCTGAATATATCTAGGAAGTTAACTCTTGTTACCAGCATGAATTTCATTATTAGATATCAATATACATTACTAGATACTGTGGGAAATCAATATGCTGTTACACCAAAGTACGTTGTTTTTTACAGTCCTGTAGTTGACTTCCCACTGATTCCAGCAGAAAAATTTCATGTTGAAGTACTGGAGATCACCAATGTAATTTGCAGTTCCTTTTTTATTTTTGTCCTTATAGGGGAATTTCAGCTCACTGGGAAGCTTTAAAAGAAGTTAAAATATTATTATAGCTTACAGTATAAAACTTGCAATGACTAGAATGACTTCACTGATAAATAAAACAAGTCAGCAGGAAGATTTGAATTTCTAGTTTATGTCCTGAATAAAGCACTAGAAAAACAAGAATATGTTCTTATTATCATAATTCAGTACTATGGAGGGACATGGCAATTGCATTTGAATCAACTAATTTGCAAGACATTAAAGGAAACTAGATCTACACAAAAGTAGCTAGGACAAGAGGGCCATTACTGCACCAGAGCAGCCAAGATGCACTCTGTAAGGTGTTTGTAGGGGACTGAGGGCCACTCTTAATTATTAATGCCATACATCCATGGCACTGATTAATATTTTTGGTTTTCAGATTTTAATGTCTAATATTTTGGTGATCTATGGGGCCAGATAGCTCTTTAGTTAGTGCTTCCAGCTACACCTAAGCTCTGGATTGCAAAGAAGTATCTAGAAGCCCACACACGACTGCTAGGAATACTTCTAGTTTGTTTCTGCCTTATTTACAGAGGAGAAGGAAAAACAGAAGCAGTGGTCTAGCAGAAACCAGCCTAAAGGGAATGCTGTGGAGAAAAGGATAATGAACAAAGTCTCTACAACACATGCCTTTAAGCACAAGAAGACAAGAAGGAGCAACATTGATGAAGGAATTGTTCAGGGAAACGGAGCAAGGAAGGCATGAGTTGAAAGACAGTAGGAAAGAGCAAAAGCAAACGGACCAGTAGAGAAAATAAAAAAGAGCACAGCTATTTTTGCAAAAGCAAACAGTTCTAAAGACAGCTGTAGATGAAATTCTTCTTATTTCCAGCTATTGCTTATTTTTATTGAAGAAAAAGCTCTATGACAATCCTAGGTGAGTATGTGCAATTTGAACCTTTTATGCCCAGGATTCTGATGTCCAGATGGGAGATGTTGGGTTTAATGCCTTTATTTAACAGCTAGCACATCTTATGAATACGGTGTGATTTCAGTTTCCTGCTGTTTGCTCACAGTACTCCCTCTACAGACCTGGCTTGACCTCATTCTGCTGTCACATTGTTTTGTGTTGCAACATCAGCACAGGCTTTGAATAGTTCTGCACTTGGCATTCTCAGAAGTTATCTCTTAATACATTTTATCGAGTACCTCTCCATCAAAAGCAGATGTAATTAGTTATTGGCACCCTTAGCTTGGGTACAAAAATAAATCTGCCATTTTAAGCTATTGGTTGAATATATAATCTCCATATAGAGTGCTCACTCCGAGAAAAACATGCAGTGGAAGGTCCCTGCACATATGGTCCAGTCCATGATTTAGGGCAAGTGACTTGTCCTTAGTGGAACCTACCTGAGGCAGATTATAAACAAGGGCAAAGCATCCTGTTATCCCAGCAAATCTGTTTCTAACATTTAAGACTGGCCCCTGAAGCAAGGTCAGGAACACAGTGTTAGCGAGAGTGGAGGTAGGCAGGTAGGCCTTCTCGCTCCATCATAATACTTTCTCCAGGTCTTTCCACTGGTAATGTCTAGTTTCAGGCAAATTAAGAAATCTGTAAATGTTGAACTGGAAAAGTAGGAAGCTCTATGAGGAACTTAGAGGTGATGAAGTAAACGGTTTATTTTAATGTATTACTTACTCATACAAGGACAAAAATGTTGAGCTAATAAAAGGAATTTGAAGAGTGTCTGCTGGAGGAAGGAACTTTTAAATAAAATTCTGCTTCTCTCTGCAAGAATGTCTCTAAGAAAAGCTTTCAGACGTATTTTAAATCTCTAGCATTCAAAGCCTTACAATATGTACCCATTCAAAATTTTTAAAAAATTAATTTTCAGAATTTGCTTGGAACTTGTGGTTTGTTTGGGACACGGCTAAATGTTCAAAAGTTATTTACATTATTTATTGTGTGAAAGAAATAGGAATAGAGCATTGAACAGTAGCTCCCAAATTCAAATTTCACCTCTGTCATAAACTGCCCTCTTACCCTGCAGGATTCTCTTGCCTTTTGCCAGGCTCAGGTCTCCTATAAACAGAAAGATGGGGGATGCTGCATCTCAAATGATAATCCCTTGTATACATCCTACATAAGTATTGTGACATGCAGTCATGGTTTTTTTTAACCAGATGCTTACTTTCTGCATACCAGGTGTTGCTAAATAAGATGTCACCAAATGAAACAGTAATTGGTATTTCTGCAGGAAAACCTTCTCAGTTTGTCTGTGCAATAAATGAAAGCAAAGTAATTATCTTGTATTCAGCAAATCATTTGTATGATTTTTTTAAACAGGAAAGTTTCCTATTTTTTCATTGGAAAAAATGACCTTATTTCATGTAGTACATTTGTATAATTAATTTTTAATTTATTCAAATATTAAAGGCCAAATTTCTGCACAGTTCAGGGCTAATATTAATTTGCATACTCTAATTAATAATGACCTCTCTTACCTTACTGTGATGTTGGTGTTTTTATTTAGCTCCATTTGTGTTAGCTTTTATTGATAAGGAAACATGCATGCATTAATATGTGCAGATTGTATCTCCTGTAGTACAGCAATGCATGCCAGGACGTGCCTGTCAAAGAGAGTCAAAAGCTGCTCTTGGATACAAACCAGTGTTTAAATATACAATGTATTAATAGTTACATCTTACAACAATTCTCTTGGAATTAGTGTCACTGTCAGCTGGGTGAGAACAAAATACGAGCGAAGAAAGTGGTCCTGCGTCATCCAAACTGCAGCCTGATAATGATCCAGCTGGATGAGAGTTATCACCAAGGTCAAACTTCACCAAATTTTTGGGAAGAGGGTTTCTTTTGGACCTCAGGATTTTACTTCATGCACCTTCAGGGTTGCAGCTGAAGCTGTGTTTGTTGAAATGCAGCAGCAGCCCTAGAAGACTGCTGATAGCATCTAATGATTAAAGGCTAAGCTCTGCTGAGAGAAGTCCATGCTTTACAAATGTGTTAGACTTCACAGATGATCTGTCTACCTGGAATGGCTTCAATCCCAAAGTGAGAGAGGAATGGATTGGAGCAGGCACAATACATCAGGTTCTCTATTTTAAGCATGGGGTGCTGGGCTGCAATGTCACCTGCAAAAGTGTGAGACATGCTCAGATATGCTGCACCTGGAAAAAGTCATTAGTCCCACTGTGTGAGCGAGGGTTTCACTTCACAATAAAGCAGCTCTACGCATGCCCCACCCACTGAGTGACTGAAATCCAGGTGGTTTTGAGGTGCGTTCAGATTCTACGTTCTCATCCTGTGCCCAGGGATATTTAGCCGCCTGTAAATGCTTCTCTACATGCCTAAATTTTTTTCCAAGATGAAATTAAATCGAAAGACTATATTTGTGATTTCGTAGATTGCTGGAACATTTGCACAGAGTTTAATGAAGACAATCTTTCTCTGAGGGCTACATCTTCTGTTCCTTTGTGAGGGGGTTATTGAGGTAAACACTATTATTATTAAAGGTTTGTAGAACAATAAGCTGTTTTATTTCCTAATCTCAAATCTGATAGGAATTTTCTATGGAACGTTTGCACTAATGCCATCGTATGACATGGTTAGATGCCTGAAGATGAGATCCATGAAAACATGGAGTACTTTCCCAAAGGTAATGGCAGATGACGGCACCGCTTGGGACAAAAAAACTGATTAAAAACCTTGGAGAAAATAAGACTGCAAAGGGGGTGTTCCGTAAGACTGACTTGAGGAGTGCTTCTCTGACAGCGTAGATGTAACAAGTTGTGAGGGATCACCTGCTTCCTATGCTTGGCAGTTTGTTGAGGGAAGAGAGTTCCCCCACAACTCATCTGCTGAACCCTTCCCCTCACCACAAGAGATAAGGATTGTTTTGTGAGTGGACCTCCTGTCTGGATATTGTTCTTTTATAAGAATATTTGAGCTCCAAATCATATTTCACTTTTGCACTCTTTTCTAAAATGTTAAGTGGGAGATACTTTTGTTTAATCACAAGAGCAGGAGTTGCATCTATGGTCCACCAGGGCAAATCTTTCAGAAAATGGTCTTATAAACAAACCTCTTGTTTCTTCTGTGTGCAGTAACACTGCCTGCATCCCATGCTGATAGAATGGTTGCTGTCTTTAAACTGTCTTGTACTGACTTTCATTTCAAGTACTGAAGTATTGCCCACAAGACCATGCTTTGAGCATGATGTACTTTTAAATAATTGTCAGCGGCTTTTTTTGCTATAAGAATATGAGTTCTTCCACCAACTTTTTCAAGGTGACTTTTCTTCTATTAATATACTTACTCCAACAGACCTATGGACTCTTGCTTCTCCTATTTCTGAAAGTAATATGTAGCTTGCTGAGTCAGGGAACGGAAAGAGGAGCTTTGCCTCCCTAGGATATTGGCAGCAAATCATGGAACACTGGGCCCTGGTGTTGTCAACCAGCCATGGCAAACACTTCTTGGCATTTGCCATTCCTTTTATTTTAAAGCTATGAGTAGTTTTAGAGCAGATCTTTTGCCTGTGTATACCTATGGCCCTGGGTTCCTTGTGCATGTGCAGAATATATAGCTGTGCATATAGCTGTGGTACCACAGATCAAGTGGTAGATATATACCACATACACATGCGTTTCCTGCAAAAGAAACTTCGAAAAAGGAGTTTCTGTTCTGTTCACTAGATGTCAAGACAGTGATGTAGAGAGCCAAACAGGTTCAGAAACACAGGAACTAACTTAAATCACATACACACCCCCCTTATTTTACAGACAGATAATACTGACTTCTTTTTATTTTCCATTTTCAGATTCCTATTATCAGCCAGACTGAAAAAAAATCATGTCAAAACATTGCCTGAAAAGGGTTGTTCTTATGGTTTCCTGATCAGGAAGGCACTAGGCAATATCCAAAATCTAAAAATAAAGCTTATATTAATTACATGGCCAGCCATTATGTCAAAGATAAAAATGTTTGGGTAATTTTCAAATAGACTTTCGTGGGTTTCAATTTTGTTTGAGCTATTATGTCTAACAAGTGTCATGGACTACTTTATAATGATTTTTGTATTGTTGTGGCTCTGCATAGTCTTGTCAGGTATGAGGCATAATTGGTCGGTGCCGTTTGTAACAGCAAAGCCATTAGCTTCTAAACTGGAATACATATTATGATACTTCCCATGCATTCTAGAGTTCATCTTCATCTTTTATTTTCCTTTCTTCTGTATTACTTGCAAAATAATATAGGGGGGAAAAAAAGACAAGAATGCAAACACCCAGTTACTTAATCTATGTAGAGTTGCAAACTTGAGATAAAACGAGGTCATTTTAAATGTATCATTTTAAACATTAAATTTTGTCCTGCAGGTGTTTACTCTTGTAACAGGGTCACCTTAGTTTTTGAAGTAAAATGCGAATCTTGAAAACTTCTGACTTCACCAGTATTATGCCTCCAGTCCAGTTTTAAATGTCTGGACACCATTTAGAAATTACTTGAAAGGTTTTCAGCTCTCACAATCCATATTTTCTGTTACTAGCAAACATTCATGCAGTTACATCTTGGCTCTGAAACTCTTTGACTTCTTTTGCACTCTTTGTTTTCCCTCTTCTGCTATTTCATGCAGCTAAATGCTGTGATAGCCCGATGGCATGGCAAGGGGTTGTGAGTCTGTGTCAGAGCCTAGAAGTGCATCCTTGTGCAGTCCCACATCAGAGTGCTGTTCACCTGTGCATCTGTACTTTCACAGCTTTTTGGAAAGTTAGTTTCCTAGCAGCTTTCTCCTAAGTTCTAAAGAAAGACAAGTAACACCCTGCTGGGTAATGTGTTACTGTTTGGAATCAAGTGAAAGATCTATTATTTATATGCTTGGGGTATTTTTATAAAAACTTTAGAGACGTGCTCACGATAATGACTTGAAAATACAGTCCAGACTAGAACCAACAACCATCCCTCAAAATATGACTAATTAAATAGAAGACTCTGTGCAGATGAAGAATCTGCCAAACACAATGAACAGCCCCTTTCAAGCCGTGGGTCTAACATAAAAAGCTTCCTGAAATATGTGTACATATTTATATATGTATATACACATGAAAAGACAATAATGAAGATGGTGCCGTTAGCATTTAACCTCATGCAATTAAAAGAGCTCATCTGCTTCTGCTGCATTTCATAGCCTTGATTGGTTTTTCCTGTCTGGGACCTTTTGTCAACCTGACACCTTGTTAAACACCCCTTTACAGAGATCCTAAATCGATGTAAGATGTTTCTAGTTTAGAGCAGTGACATTTTTCTTTCATGGAAATAAGTACATGAGGACAAGAGCAAGGGCAAATCACCCAAAGGCTGGGCAGCATTCAAGAATAAAAACTGCTCAGAAGCATTCCAGCATGATTTCTGCCTCTTTCCTCCTTAAGCAACTATCATGGAAACAGCTAAATGATATTTAGAAAGAGAATTTAAAATAAATCTTTTATTTCCCCTGGAATTACTGAAGAAACATTAAATTACATTTCAAAGGAGTTTAACATTTTTAGGTTGCCTTACATTTTAAAATATACAGGGCTCTGTCTACTTAGAATATAGCATCTCTTTCAAGCTAACAAGTCATTCAATTTCTTGGATGTGATGCTGCAAAAATATGCTGCCTCCCTTTCTAACTTTCTGCAGACATTTATTTCAGTAATATCAGCTGGGGTTTTTATATATTTCACCCTGTCAAGAAACCTCTCCTTTTCCTCTATTAGAGTATTCATTTTTAAGGTGATTATTTTCCATTTGAATGCTCTTGAAGCTCATCTTTTTGGGAAAGGCCAGCATGGATCTGTAGGGGTCCCTTAAACTCATTTTGAGAAAGTAAATGGTATGTTGACTTTGCACTGGCCTTTGGCAGACGGGCAAATCCTACCTTCTCCTTCAACTCTTGACTTATAAAACATTTTTCAAATGTTGTAAGGCACTCAGGCCTAATAGTGGATGTCTTATATTTTCTTTAAAACCCGGTAGATCACTGAAGAATTGCTAAATAATTCCCCAGTGGTTTGTATTTTTTTTTTTTTACAAGGCAGTGAACGGGCATATTTCTGCAATCAGGTGTGGCTGAAGCCATCCCTACCCATGTGCACACACTTGGCACTGGGGCATTTGTTGGAAGGAAGCCTTTTCACACTCCTTCCTTCCTCCTTCTGCCACTGTGCTCAAAAGGGGGGAGGACAGCTTTGCTCCACCAGGGACTCAGGTGGGGATCCACATCAACACCTTTTCTCATGCTGGTTTCACCTTGTTCTAGATTTCCCTTTTTAAATTGCTAATTGATAGTCATGGATCCTTCTATTTTTCTTCATTGAATCAACAGAGCTCCAGAAAAACTCTCAGACTTCTTGCAACCTACAAACTGCAGCTGAGAAGGACCTTGCTACCATCCAGCTCCCTCTAGCTGTGAAGATGGTGTCATCTTGAATACTGGGGAGGAAGAAAAGCAATAAAAATAAAAAAGTTTGAAAAAGAAAAATTCAGCCTGTTTTAATCCTCTCAGAGCTCAATCGGTAATGCAGTGTATGGCGACTTCTGTTCGCAAATCCTGTTAGCAAACAACTGGATTTACGTATGTAGTTCCCGTGATACCGCTTTCAAAATTGTTCTCCTTATGATTTCGCTCTAGCAACATCACAGTTTATAAAAATTACTCGTGGAAGAAAAGTCTTTTGGCAATATCAGTAGTGCTTTGCAGCTTTATGGTCTTTTTAAAATAGCGGTCTCAGAAGAGAGTTATCCAACTTCTAACACTCTTTGTCACCCTTTATCTGAGTAAGTGTTTTCCATTTAATTTCTCTGTGTTCATGTGCTGGTTACTGAAACTAGCTTGTCCCCCTCCATTCACTTGAATAAAACACTTTTTTTTCTGTTTATTAAAATATTTTTTTCAAATTATAAACTCAGTTTTCCTATGTATTTATGAGGACTGGTCAAAAACAAGCTGTACCAAAAATGTAACTCAGTGAGGTTGAAGGGAATGTTACGGAAAAAAACATTTATCTTTGCTGATTAATTTTCATATTTAATTGCCATTTAGAATTTCTACTCTCTTCAGTTAGAACCACTCCCTTTAAAATTTTAAATAATAACAAAAATTTGAAAAATTCTTGTTTCTTTGATAATTGGTTATGGAATGCTTTGCAGTAATTCTCTAAATCAGTGTTTTCCTGTCAACTAAGAACATGCATGTAACTTTTTCTGGCAAAGCCTCTTTTTCATTGTATTTATTCATATTTTGTACACTTATCACTGCTTAACCCATTCAATTTCTTCTTGTTCTGAACAGAGAACATATGGATGACAAGAAATTGCATTAAAAATTGCTGCGTCTTGTATGTCATGAGTTGGCACTGAGTCAAGCAGACAGGATCTCTGAAGCTATAAACAGCACAGGAATAGTGGAATTGTTCCCCATATCATACTGATATGGTCCACACGAGTCAACATTCACCAACAGTTACGAATTGCCAGGGAATACCAAAGGGGTGAAAGATGGGAAGGACTGCTGTGTTAGCAGGCAGGAGATCTTAGTCGCAGGTCAGCTACTGATTTGTCACCTTTACTTCTGATTTATAAGCAGTCTTGTTAACACACCTTTGCTGACATCAGAGGTGGCAAAAAGCCAGGAATAAATGAGCAGTGTCATCCAGAACGTTCTGCCCCTGAGCCACCACACAAGGGACCATGTGGTTACTCTAGTATTGAGCATCCAGGGCTGAAAGTGCCAGGGCCAACTTCCTCCTTCTTTCAAGGGCATGTTGGAATCCTGACTAGAAACCCAGGTACTGAGTGAGAAAACCAGGCAGTTCTGGTTATGATGGTGACTTAGGGCAGATTTTGAAGAACGGGGATTGTACATATATGGGTTTTCTAGCTGCCTTGGGATGTATCTAAGCCATGACTATGACCTAACTTTTGCTGTGAGGCACTCACTTTTGTACTTGAATACTCACAGAGTAGGGGGCACCTTAAACAAATCAATGTTAGAAGCACCATAGTGTATTTTAGCTGAAACAAACCCAAGGCATTTCTAGGAAAACAAGCTGGAGCAGTAAATTGTAGAGAATCTCATAAATGTAAATGCAATGCCCAAGGCTTAACATTTACTTATTCTTTCTCCTCTTTCTTTTTTCTTTCTTGTGTTTTTCACTTCTCCAAGCAACACTTCATGCGAAGCTTTATAGCATATAATAAATTCTCTTCGAGCCAATAATTAACTTACATCTGGCTAATACATCTTGCAGAACAATAGCATGGAGCTGCTAACATTACCTTAGGAGGATGTGGTAATGGCCTGTTGCTGGAGGTTGGGATGGAGTTCATAAATTTGACTATCCCTTCAAATTAAACATATTAAATCTTGCTTGTAGGGGAACAGGTATGAATATTTAAACAATTTAATGCATTGTGGAATCTATTAAGAGGTCTATTATGAAGCCCAGTACATATATAAGGTGTTCTACCATTGATGGTAGTCTCTGAGCTCACAGCTACCTGCATTTGACTGATCATGAGCCCCTAAAATATTTTAACACAGATGCAGTATATTTTTTTTATTGAAAGCCCATAAAATATTTAACAGTTGTTGTTGTCTAGATTTACAGAGGTTTTTGTGGGGTAAGAAAGGCTTCTGATAAAGAGAGGGAGCATGGAAGGTGGCAGAATTCTACAATCAGACAGATTATTTGATTCTTACTGGAGCTGATGCTCTTGAATGATAAAAAGAGTTATTTTAAGATGTAGAACCCTTCCACTGTTCATTATTTCCATGGAACAATAAAACCCTAACTCATTCATGACCAGCAGTTTGTAAGAGAAAGTGTAAACAATACAGCTGAAAAGGAAAAACTTTTGAGTTACCATTTCCATTTCAAGCACTGGAACAGCATTAAAAAGCTCTTCACCTTGTTTTCATGGCTTCTTATACAGCTGATTCCTTTCCTAGCATCTTCAGAAGACCCCTTTCCTTGAACGATCAGAAGTGGAGAGAATGTCTGATATGATATAAAAAATGCTTTAGAAATTTAGAAATTTTAGAAGTCTCCTTGAAACATTGATAGCTGAGAGAGAAAAAACTTAGCGCTCATTCAGAGCAACATTAGTTAAACTTCAGTTTAACTGATGTTTTATATTTTGTTGTCAGCCTTATGTTTTCCTCCATAAGACACTAAAAGTCTCTTTGTGAACAGTTTGTGCGTGTCTAGGTTTTATTCTCCGTATTGCCAGTGCCAGGCCTCAGGAGGGGTCAGTTGGAAATTTATGGTTGCTGCTCTGTGAAGAACACCAGTCATGGGCCACTTTACTAACCAGGTTTTTTTTCAAAAATTTGCAATAGTCTTGACTTTGTTTTCTTTCATTGTGCTATATGACTACTATTGTATCTTTTCTTGTAACATTGTGAATCAGGACCCAAAAGTGGGGAGTTTTCGTTTGGTTGGTTTTTTATTCAATGCACCACAGACCCACTACAGCAGATCAGATCCACCCACACAGTTTTCTACTAGGAGAACATTTATCCTCAGTAAGATGAGTCATCCTGCTTTTTGCTTTTCTCTGGGTTTGCTTGGGTTTTTTTATTTTTTGGGGGGGAGGTATTCTTATTTATGCTGTATTCAAACCCAAAGAAAAGGCTTACCCTTCATTCCCAATTATCATCTTGGAAAGAGAGTAGAAATTATAAATTTCTGGTATGGAAGAAGCTCAGGGGATTAACTGATAAAATAACATTAAAATTGGAAATTAAAAAAAAAATAGATTATTTTCTCTAGGTGAATATGGTGAGAAAAACTTACAATGTAAAACAATGGAAATCTGGGCCTGCCCCTGTATGCTAACTTCTAAAATCTCAGTTGACTACAGAACTTACATTCCTATGAAAATGTCAATACTATGGAAATGAAGGTACACAGAAAGAAATTACTGTCATACCCTAGACTCATTAGATTTTTTAATAGGCCTTTTTGAGGTGGAGTGTTCTAAATATAATATATTCGGTATCTGCTGGTTCATATGTGGAGATAATAAAACTAGGAATTTCAGGTTGCAGTTTTTAAAAATAATGACTAGAAATAATAATAATATTAATCACCATTAACATCACCAGTGGCTTACGGTTAATAACTAGTAGCATTACTGAAAAAAATTGTGTTTGTTTCCAGTATGAAGGAACTGCAGAGCACTGAGAGACCCTACAGCTGACAACCCTGAGGGTGGAGGAACAATAAACAGCAATGTTCAATCTAGAAAACTAAATAATGGACCTAACTGATACTTAGACAATTTTCTTCACTTTATAAACAACTCAAAAGGGCTGTATAATTTTTGTGACAAGAAAAAAATGTCTCATTAATTAAGTCAGCAAGAGTTTTAAAATTAATGTACCATGTTTCTGCAAGGGTGAAAAATTAGCCATTTTAAGCCTAATGGTAAGAAGAATTCCTCTGCATTAGGTACTTGTTCTCATCTCTTATACAGAGGGTTCTGATCTTAGATTTATTTCATTATTTTATAGAATTGAGAAATGTAGAGAATTTTTTACTGGTTTCCAAACTTTAATAGTTATAATTATTCTTTCTGTCTCTTTATTTCCCTTGCAAATACTTCTCTTCCCGTCTCTCTCTGTCTTTTGTTTTGAAATTGCAGTTCATTATTTTCTTTCTGAGAACGCAAGAAGTGTCATATACAGCAGAAGCTTTACTGTATGTGCACAAGATGATGTATAGAAATATAAAATGTGAGAAATGGACAGGACAATGGCAAAGTGCCCTGTAAATCTGTATAGAGTATCTGCCACAGACCTGGGAAACTGCCAAACCCATAAGACATATATCTTCGCTTGTAAATTGATTAAAACACTGATGGCAAAAATCTGCTCTCAGAGATGAAGAATGATTTTCTTTATGTTGGTGTTGTGTGTTCATTGCAGAACCAACCTTTCTGTGGACACCAGTGCAAGACGCTCACTTTGAGGGGCGCACATCGAACCTGAAGGTCCTGATGGCTTGGTTTGTGAGGAAGATGACATGTTCATCTGTACAATAATGATGACTCCTTTGGAAGCACATATATGCACAAACCCAAGCTTCCTCTCTTCCTGAAATGAAGTACTTTGTCAACTTTTGTTTCCTCTAGTTCTGGAGGTTTTATTTGAATGCGCTGGATATGCCAAAAGTCTGTCTAATGAGCAGGGAGTGCTGCATCCAATTCCTGCTCATACATGATGGACTGGGAGTTCAGAGACATGCTCTGGTATCCATGGCACTGTAACAGAGTTGGTCCCCTATGGTTTAATGCTGAAAACCTTGTTTATATCTCTGTGCCTTCCTTTCCCTTTCTGCAGAGCGAGTGTAATAATACAGGCCATTTTTCATTAATTGTTTTGGAAGAGCTCCTCTATTTCCAGGTTAATAATCCCTTGCTGTAAAGGAGAAATATCCTAAGTGCTCTAATATCCCCTGACTCCGACTGCCTTGAAGCTGGCTGTGCCATTCAGTTAGTAGGATTCAATTTTCTTTTTAATTATTAACTTAAAAACACTGAGAAATAGTTGCTGACCCTTGGGATTAGTTTCCTTCTTTTACAGCCTAATCCTTCAATCTTAAGCATGAAAAAAGTCCTTTCCCAAACTTGCCTATGTGAGCGAGAGCCTGAGGATCTGGTCTCCAGCCCTTTGAAACCATTAATCTGACTTGGCACTCAGCTGTTTTACCTTTGTTTTAGCCGAGAGCATAATTGCAAACAAAGCCTTTCAGGGACCATCCCACTTCCTCAAGTGAGGAGAGCAGTCAAATCTCTCTTACTGAAAGCAGAATGATATCCTTTAGAGATTACAAACAGTATCATCTTTCTAATGTTTAGCTCATCTCTTTTTCATGTAGGAAAGTGGCAACAACATTCAAGAGACAGGAAAGGATTTTTCATAAGGGATTGTAGAGGTTTTTTGCTGCTCACATCTCTTGTTTTTGCATACTAATCTCCATAACAAACTGTGCTTGATTCTGCTCCTGTTGATATCATTGACAAAACTCCCACAGATTTTAGCTGGAACAGCATCAAACCCTATTTTGCTGATGGTTTGAAAGAAAAATTTTATTTTCTCCTAAGTTACATATATAATTTCTTGTCCCCTTTCTTACACTGCCTCTTGTGTAGAGGCATGGAGACCTTGTGGGAGCTTATTTTATAATATCCCTGTTACTGTCATGGCAGCAAATTACAATGCCAAGGTCCCAAGGACTTTATTGTCACAACTCACAAACATCTCCCAGAAAAGAAGAATTCTACTAAATTTCACTGAAGGCGTAGTACAGATTATGAGGAATGGTGTGAAGAAAGAACAGTCTGAGTCTCTGCACGTGTTTTCTACTCCTCCCTTGTCTGTTTGAGCAACCTTTGGTCTTCAGAAACAGTTAAATCATTTTCCTGTGCCCAATATTTCCTGTTTGAAAATATGCCAGAATATGGCACCACTCAAATCTCCCTCTTACCTAAATGTCAAATTGATGGTCCTACTGTTGCAATTTATTTTTTTTTTTGTCATTTATCATGGTTCCTGCAGGGAATCTAGCCTCAACTATTAGCACCACAAGGAACAGCTGTAAATAGTCCATCATAGGAAAAGCCATTAGCTTGCAATTCACACCTGCAAGGCAGGGAGTGTGTATAAACATCCCTGTACACATTGCTGTGCTGACTATACTTCAAAAACTCTTATGTTGCTTAAAAGAAGGACATAAATTCATATATACATGATACGTGGGAGCTACAGTAGCTTCATGTTTCCTCTGCAGAAAGAGTTCCATGGGAACATCGTATCTTTAATTTTTAAACTAGACTCCCAAGCGAAATCCTTATTATGTTACGAGCTCTGTTGGCTGAACAAGGTGTGATTTGTCTGTTCAATTTTTTTCTATACAGAAAAATTCTTGTAAGAAGGTTAGTATAAGGAGAATAGGTTTTTCTCACTAGTATGAGTTATGTTAATGAGCAAAATTAGTTGCTTTTTTAAAAAGTATGAGTTTTCTCACTAACATAACATGTGCCTTTATTATACAGAACAGCAGTAGAAGGTGAACAGTGATGGCAGTTCATTCTCTGAGCAACGTTTGAAGAAGAATGATTTCTAAATCTATGTTTCAATGTTTTAAAGCTAGAAGTACCTTTTTAAAAATTAGGTTGATCTAGTATAATTCATACAATATAAATCATATTACTGTAACCTAATTTAATTTTAAATTAGATTAAATATATAGACAATCTTCAGAAAGGTGTTTATGCAGAAATTCAATGAGAAACCTCTGCTCCAGAAAATATTTACTGTGCAGATAAGCCATTTGATACAGACAAGCGACCATGGAGTAACTGAGTGGGTGCAGCAAGCTACCTCTGCAGTCACAGACCTGCACACATTGTTATACTGAGCCTGCTGCAAGATGAAAAGTGTTTTCTTAACTCGTGGAAAAGGTGGTGTAAGGTCATGCATTTAAGCTGCAGTCAGGGAAGCAGGGAGACTGAGAGATACACATACTGTCTGGCACTGTGATTTGACTGAAGATGAGCCCAGCCCTAGTAACAATTGCTAGAGATTGTGTGGCCAGTCACCCTGAAATCTGCAGTGCTATTACATTTTGTGTATTTGCCTTCATTTTTCCTCTCAACTGAACAGAACTGTAAAGGGCCAACAGCTCAGAAGATGACCTCTGAAATAAAGTAAATAGAATTTAAACTGGGTTATTCTGGACTTTCCAGTGAAGAAGTATTTTCTGGGGAATTCTGTAACTACTTATTTTTGCCAATTACCTAAATAAGACTTGGAGTTTACACGGCTGGTGTCTTGCATGCTCGCAGCCATATCGGGAGAACTTTCCTACTGATGGTTTTACTGACATGTCAAGACATAAGTTAAAACATTTATGAGATGTTTTCTCCATGCTCCAGAAAAAAAAAAAAGAAAACTCCAGGTTTTTGTCTTTTGTTAGGTTTTTTTTTCCCCAAGCTTAACTTTCGCAAAACAGATCAAAAGAAATTCTCTCAGCCTCAGAGTCTGAGAACTGTAGCAGCTAGGCTGAAAGGCTTAGCAAACAAAGAAAAGCACAACAGTCTGCAATTTAGCAAGAGATTTCAAATTATAGGGACAACTGCCAACAGCTAATCTTTTATTTAGTTAGAGCTGGCTTCCACCCCAGCTGGTTACAAAACCATGTCCAAGGGTTCTGAATGATATGCCGAGGAGATTTGAGATCTGTCAACACTAGTCTTGTTTCAGGGTTGACCATGCAAGAATTAGAACAGAATTCTGTGAAGAAAGGTATCCATGTAAAATACAAGCAGTCAAGGCAAAAGGAGATGCATTGCCTTACTGAGGGGGTATTGACAAAGGCTAAATTTTAATCTAATTACACCAGTTTTCTAAAGGGCCCAGCATGTTCAGTGCACAGAAATTGGCTACAAATGTAGGTGATTTGGAGCAGTCAAATTATTCTTTGATATCTGTCCTCCTGAAGCATCTCCACCTACTCATTCCACACTGCCTCATTATGGCTTCCTTATTCTGTGCCTGGGAACGATCTGTGACGTTTCTCAAGCTGTGATGGTCTGCTTTGGGCAAAAAGTGAGCACAGCCCAGACCATGTGATGAAGGGAAGTAGAGAAGGCGGAGACATATTAAGAGAAACCATAAAGTCATTTTTCTTCAGTGAAGGAGAAGTTGTGAGGGAAGGAAAAAGTGTGTTTCTCTGTTTGCACATCTTCTTAATAAGGCAGGAGAATTGTGAAAAGCACGTAGAGTCTGTTTGTGCTTTGCAGTCCAGTAATGCTGAAAGACAGCCAAGTTAGTCATGGAGCTAAAAGCAGGAGTAAAAGCAGAGTTGTGCTGTGCCCAGAATAAATTGAACTGTTAAGAAATAATGAGCCCTGGTGGAACTTGATGCTAATGTAGCTATGGTACCCCCAGGCCAGAGCTAGTATTTCACTGAACATACTCTTATTAATCTCTAGGAGATCTTTAAATGTGGAGTTTGCTCAATGAACTGGAATAATGAGGAGAATAGATAACAAGAAAATTAATCTCTTTTGCTGTACAAAACAGAATGTATGTCTGGCTGATGCTGCAGTTAAGTCCACCTTAATACTTTTCATATGTGCCCAGCTTGAGCCAGCCACCCAGCAGATCCTGTTTTCAGAGTGCTGTCTGATACCTCCATACTGGTCCTCCTTCTTATGTGGTTCCCAAATTCACATTTCTTTTCTGTAATCTAATTAAATCCTTTGGGATAACTGTTATGGGTGGGCATATGTATACAACATCACAAAGTCACCCCAAGACATCATCCAATATTATTTAGGTGAGGTGAGCTGGAGAGTGTGAGACGGAGAAGCTTAAATGGAATAAATTGCAGGTAGGGAAAGGGTGTTTAAAACCAGCCTGGTGCTAAAGTTGCAAAACAGTTGTGTGAATAGTGGGATGGGCAAATATGAGCCTTGAAAAAAGAGGATATTAGGAGACTACAGAATATTGAATCATTCTGTTCAGATTTTATCTTGGTTTAAATTTCACTGGTATAATTATAGGTAAGATCAGGCTTGTGCATCAGAATGTTGAGTTTAACTCAATGGTACTGATGGGTCCTTTCCAACTCAGCACATTCTATGATTCTATGAAAATGGGTAATCATGCAAGGAAGATTTACCTTGGAATTTGGGACAGACTCTGTGTAAATGCAGAGTTAGAGTTTATATTAGTATTTATCTATCTCTGCAGAACATGTCACCCTTGCAATTATTCATTCCTTCAAAGCCCCATTAAATTAACAGTTTTTATGATTTATCGCCTGTGTAATAAACAGTGCTGGAAATCTGAAGGAAATTAGTTTGCAAACATGGACAAACTGAAAGCTCACCAAATTATCCAAAAAGATGTTTTATAATTATAAGTAAATTGCTAGTTGATAAGAAGGATTCCTCCTACACCTGTCACCAACATAAGAAACACACAGAGTAACTCTATCGCTGAAAGACTTGGAGAGTTGATAACACTGCTTCTCCCCCTAAAGGGAAGGGTCAGAGGGCTGCTTGACTTATCAGAGAGGAAGTAAAGGGCTTTAAAAAACTTCTTGATATGCAAAACTGCTTCCTCTCTTACAAGGAGATCAAGTCAGAGTCTACTACATGGCTATGTGACAATATTTGTGAAACGTGTTCTAGCGTCAGAGGACTCTCACGCCCACACGTCTGAGGAATGTGTGATATACAAGGATACTATCTGTCTGTGAGGACACACTAGAAATGCAGCAGTTAAGGCTCAATGAACTGACACTTCTGTAAAACCCGTTGTCAGGGAAAACCCAGCTCTTGGCAAAAGAAATTGTTGAGGCACACTGGTCACCCACAACATGACTGTGGGAGAATTCCATTTTGTGCATCTGCCAGCTGTGCATCTCAGCTGTGATATTCTGCCCACAGGAAAGGCTGAGCCGTTCTGGTGGAATTAAGTGATTCCTCAATATCTAAAACACCTTGAGAACTCAGGAGTCAAGTTGTAATGAAGCTGATGTAAATAAGGATTGCTGCATTACTGTGCCTGGAGCTCATGTTCCCCAAGGCTCTTGTTCCCCAGGCAAGCTTGTTTTTTATGATAGCAGTGGGAAGATTTTAATTTTTTTTTTTAAATTGGTGGCTGTTCTGTGTAAACTCTGAATTTTATTTGTAATTTATGGTATGGCTCACCTCTAAAATCACCTCTGGAGAGTATAATTGGAGTTCCTTCTGCTGAAGCATTTGGCTTAGCTATATTTTCTCCTGCTGTTCAGCTAAATGATGTATTTCATTGTGAAAGTCTTGTAGTCACATATTCCCTTCTCAGGTGACCATCCTTACTGGGAAAGCAACCTGTACAGCACACAGGAACACCCAGAACTGATGTGAAGCCTTCACTGGAGACTCTACACTTCAAGCTAACATTGAAAGGACACATATATTTTATGAGACAGGCTTTTGCATAAGCAGAATGAATGAGATTTTTCAGAAGCAATTAACATCTGGTGCCAGATGAAAATGCTGTGGTTTTAAATTTTGTTAAGCTGTGGTGTCTGAGCAAAATATGCAGTAGTTATAAAAAAATTATCTGGAACCTGTTTAACCATAAAGTGGGATGGGATCCCAGTTTTTCATTCTAGATATTTTGTCATTAGAATTTTTCAGCAAGCTTTGTTTATTACATTCCATTATTCTCTAGGCCAGTGTGCAAGTTCTTTTTCTTCTCCCCAGGTAATTTCTATAACATCTTGGCTTATATCAGGCTTATATAATAACTAGGTAGCAGACACCACAAGAGCAACAGATCAGGTGTACTTTGATTCAAGATCATCTGCAATGGGGAATAAAGAAGAATTAAATTGGCATAAAAGAGAGAAGCACATACAAAATAAACTGACATTCTTATACATTTTTTCTAGTTCATTTCTAGAAAAACAGAAATAAAATTGGGATGTATTTTTCATATTCCTAATAAGCCTTGGAGCACATCCCTAGAGTGCTACCAAAGGGTAGGAAAACACTGAAATTCTCCATTCTGATTTTGCTCCAATGACAAGGAACTAGTGGAAATGGAAGTATATTAATTAGAAATGATTAAACGATCATTACTTCCATATCCCTCTCTGACTCCAACTCTGTACGGATAAGACTATTTAAAAGGAATTGGGATTTCAGTTTATGGGGTTTTCTGTTTGACTGCTGATCAGAATATGAAACATAAGGATTGGAAGGAGGAATGAGTTGAAGCAAGATTCGAGGTGATACCTCAAATGTAGCACTGGTGTGTGCCAGTTGTATGTTATTACTGGCGAACTAAACAGTTTCATCACCTGGAAGGACAGCGTGAAGATATGACCAGAATCTTCATGTCTGGCTGAAACTAGCTTGGAAACAATAAGGAACAGTTTTCACCTCTGCCTTTCTGCAATAGGGAGCTGGGAATAGACATAAACCCAAAATATTCAATATAGTCAAGTATGCTTTGGCTGTCAATAATATCATGTGTGATACCAGTAGGAGAAGGACAGATGAAAAACATGTTCTCCTGCTTCCCACATCTATAGCTTGGATGTAGGACTGTACATTCTCCAGGGGTTTTTAAATTCATTGGAAGAAATCAAAGTCATCAAAACTGAAGACAGAGGAATTGAAAAGTGATACGATAAGAGGTATTTTCTGAAATAAGATGCCTCTCAATGAGATCCTTTGCTAAATAAATTCTTTGCTAAATGAACTTCATGGCTAAATTCCCTCTGAAAGAAATGTTCTTCTGATTAGATAGAAAGAAGCTGTTGGTCAGCACTTCAGATTAACAATTCAATTTTGAAAATTTTTATTATTACTATTAATATTATTGTATTTTTTTAAACCATAAAGATTAATTCTTCAAACTCTTAACCTTTGACAACATTATTCAAAATTCCAAAATGTGCAGAGTATTTAGCTTTTTACAACAACTGTACTTATTATCCTTATGTTTTCAGGAAAGATCAATCTACATAATTTTAATTATTTCTGTTCTCTGTTTTATTCCCTCAACATTAGAAATTTTGACTATGCTTCTGCTCATATTGCTTTATGATTATTTCCTCTTCAGTTTGGCACATACGGTATTTCACTTCTTTGCTCAACTTCGTTTACACTCCTGTGTTTTCTGGATTTCTTGGATTAAACTCCCCAATTCTTTCAACTGGATTTAAGCAAAACTTCTCCTGGCTTCAGCAGAGGGGCAGCTCCTTTCTCAGATGTACATTAGGAACCATGAGTGATGCAGATTTCCACTTCCTGCAGCTTAATCCTTTATCTTCTTCAGTGTAATACCAGTAGATTATTTTTTTATCAATGATATTTTAGTAAAATTTTAAGTTCTCTTTACTGTTACAAAGCCTTTGAGAAGGATTTTCATGTAGGTTTATAACTGCAATGCAAGCAGATCAACCTCAAATCTTGATGTGAATCTGGTGCCTCACCCCTCTGCATCGAAAATCCATTATTCATTAGAGTTATTTGAAAATTTTCTTTTTTTCAGAAGCAATTATGAGTTTTAGGGCATGTGTCTCATTGACCTTCAAGGTGCCACAAGCAAGACTAGTTCTCACTGTTTCTGCACTCTGGGCAAAGAATTTCCATATTCCCACAGTAAACTGGGAGCTACAATGATCAGTTAGTATTTAGTGTCTAATTCACTTTAGAGATGTTGTCTTTTTGGTACTGCCAGCTGTCTGCAGTTTATTCAGAAGCTAAGTCAGCCTCAGTCTTCTAAAACTCACAGCTTTTTTAAAAAGAAGTAAAAATTCTTCAGTAATATTACTTATTTTTTGGGCACTAGACAGTTTTTAATATGGCACTAGAAGAAGGTGGCTAAAATATGCAGATCTTTTCCAGACAATGCATTGGAACTCAATGAGAAACTAGATGCTTGAGACAGAAATTTTTGCTAGAAATTCTGTGGTCTGTATGGAGTGGGATGTCAGACTGGTTGTTTACTAAGAACTTTAGGGATTTTTTATTGTATGAACAATGCAGTATTCACTGACCCAAATTTCAGCAGTAAGAGTGATCTCATTATATGTAGAAAACAAAAGGCTGTGTTGTCATAGTTGTTAATTCTACATGAACCTTATGCAAATGAAATAAAATATTTTATTATGATAATTCTATTTCTGATCCATTTTTCAGGCAACTTTATGTGCTGTGTAAACATCAGCTAAACTCACCAATGCAAGAGAGGACAAAAAATTGCATAGGAACAGTGTTGACTCTGCCATAAGAATTTTAATCCTAAAATGATGTAAAGAACCTCTTCACTTTATTCTTCCATCTTGCACTAGTAATGTCGTGCATCATAAATCAGACTTACTGGTTTATAAATTAGCAGACCTGCAAGCATATCCTGAGAAGTAAATGGTCCAGAGAAAATTGTTTTCAGTCCCACACCAGCAGAGAAAGAGAAGAACTCAAAGAGTTCTGTGAAGAACCTCTGGTTGACTCAAAGCGCCTTGTATCAGTACCTAATATCTCTGTACCTAAAAACATACACCTCCGCATGCAGAGATGTAGACTATCACATTTTGCTTTTAGAAGCATGAATCTTGTTTGACATGCCATGAATATGTGACGTTAGTCGAGTGGTAGGCTCAGCACCAGGACACAGACCTGCCGTATCTGAAGCGAGACAGCTCTCATGTCAAGTTTCAGCTTAGTTATGTATGCCGTATTTGTGCTTTCTGGATTTCCTGTGGTTACTAATAAGTATAATCACTGATGTGGGCAGTACCCTTTGCCCTCAATTTCCCTTTCCACTAAGCATCTCTTTCCAGGATTTTTCCTTTGCCACTACTGCTCACATTTTGAATAGTATTATGGTGACAAAAGCAATCAAAGCAATGGAGAGAGCTAAGAAAGTTATTTAAATCATGTTTGACTTAATGGATTTCAGCAAAGATCCTGCTGAAACTGGGCTGTGAATAACTACAGTACTAGGAAATGTGGCTTTAAAATGTGATCTTATGTTATAATAAAGCAAACTGGTTACTGACTCCCCCTCATAACTGTGTCACCCAAAATATGGATGGGGCCCTAACCATGCATGGCAGTCCCATGTTGAAAAATGCCAAAAAAGAGAGCGTGAGTAAAGAGTAAATATTAAAAGTCAGCAGCATAAAATGACAGAAAGGGCAAAATGGGAGCTGTACCACTGCCTTACTGTTGACAGCTGCACTGGCTAAGCATTCATAGAATCATACAATGGTTTAGGTAAGAAGAGACCTTCAAGATCGTCCAGTTCCAACCCCCTTGCCATGGGCAGAGACACCTTCCACTAGACCAGGTTGCTCAAAGACCCATCCAACTTGGCTTTGGACAGTTCCAGGGACTGGGCATCCACAACTTCTCTGGGCAAGTTGTTCCTATGCCTTACCACTGTCACAGTAAAGTATTTCTTCCTAATAACTGATATAAACCTAATCTCTTTTAGTTTGAAGCCATTACCCCTTGTCCTATCACTGCATGACCTTGTAAAATGTCACTCTCCAGCCCTCTTGTAACCCCCCTTTTGGTGCTAGAAGGTGCTGCAATTGCTTGTATGTGGATGCCTCAGCTGACATCTCCAGATATCTCTATTCATCTTTATTGACATCGGCCACAGAGGACACCCTGTGGCTATTTATCTATGGACAAAATTTAAGTCAGATGCAAATGATCACCAAGTGAACGTTTTTCAAATATACAGTGTCCCTATTTTACAAAATCTCTGGGTAGCTACTGCCACTAAAAGTCAAAGATATTCTGATTAATAATTTCACTTAATTGTTTAACATTTCACTGGTTAAAATGACCTTCTATCCATTTTGAGGCTTCTATTCAGAGCAAAGCTCCCTGGTAATTAAATCCTCACTAAAGCACATCAGTTTATGTACCTATGCTTCCCTTATGCTGTTTGTCCCCCTGCTGCCTCTGCTCTGGGTTCTGGCCTATTGCCCCTCTCTGGCTCAGGGCACACACTCTCGATTTGTCCCAGAGGCTCTCTAGCAAGAACACGGGCTCCTTTGCCACTAAGTGCCACAAAGAGCTGAGGGGAAAGGTCTCTTTGGGACAGTCTGCCATTTTTCCCATCCTCCCCATCCCACCAGAGCCTGCTAAATTGCTGAAAATGGTCACCCGCTAGCCAAGTGATCCTAAAAAATTCCTGTCCAGTTGCAATCACAAAGATGGACATTTAAGACCACTATCTGTTGTATTTTATGAGAGGGAAAGGAAGATCTATGTCCCCAGCAAACTTCAGCTCTGACTGGAAAAGACATTGAAAAAATATTATAGATCTGCAGTGTCACTTCATAAGTCAGACAAAAATGTGGTGTAATAAATACCTGCTCTCATCCTCCTTTACTGAAGCTGTTTTTCATTTTGATTGGTGATTTTAAAAAGCTCATTTCTTAGTTTTCTATTTTACCTCTAGGAAGGTTTTCCATTATGCAGTTCCTATAAATATAAGAAAACAGAGATCACAATAAACCAATATATTTACTGAGACTAGAACATTCTTTCTTCTCAAATGAAATCATGCCAGTGCTATAAACAGCTGAAAATATTTTACTGAGGTATCAACAGCCTCAAGATCTGTATTAATAACAGGCTTGTTAGAGTGTGAATTGTCTCCTGGCTTTTCTCCAGGGTGTTTAAAGTAATACACTGCTAAGAATAAGGGAACGATTTTACTTTTACTCTCACTTTGAGACTTCCAAATTTTCATTGACTTTACAGATAACTGTGCTGCTTTGCAGTTGTGTAAGTGAGAGAAGCATCAAGCCGGAGTTTACACAGAGGAGCAGGTCTGAAAGATGAGCTGGAAGTAGTGTTATCGAAGGGAGGATTAGCCAACCTGTAACACAATGACAAAAACTTTATCCTAACTATAAGTCTTTCCCCTTCTTTTGTTTTGGCACACATGTAAATTTAGTTCCTTCAACCTGACGTTTAGCAATTCTGAATAAATTAAAATAAACAAAAAGCAAACCAGAAGAAAACAAGCAAGTCACAAAATTTATATAACACTTTCCTTGTGTTCTGAGCTTGGTAGCAACAATTGATGTATTGCTCCAAAAGCAGATTGGTTTTGTGAGTTGATTTAATTCAGGGAGGGGAAATCTGCCCAGTTATCTTTTTCATATTGCATACAAATGAAAGGGTATAAGATAACCAGACAGCTTTGAAAAGGATTGTGTGGTTCAAAAGATTACAACAAGTAAAAGGGAATAAATTGCTTAAGCCATGAAATATTAAAAAATCAGTCCATCAAAAATTCAGATAGAATGTCTAAAGAAGTCCCCAAAAGTGGCACATACCAACTCTCTAAACCTAATCCAGAATCTTTATTGGAAGCCTTAACTACTTGTTTTGGTATATGCATGATTGTGCCTCTGAGGTGACCAGAGGCTGTTGTACAACCAAATGAAAGCAGGGCTGCTGGGCATGCAATGCCTTTGGGAACTGAAGTTATCTAGCTGCCAAAACAGAGGAACATAAAATAAATAGTAACGAAAATAAATTGGTCATCTAGATTAACCCCTTGCTCAAACTGGGAGGAAGTTCCAATCTGTACTCAGTTTTCTTTCACTTTTTCAAACAAATTGGCTCAGCATTTTGTGACTGGCTTTGCAATGTATTTGTTGTTCACCATTTCCATCCTGTCACTCTGTAAAACAATTAGTCCATTTGTGAAAAGAATGCTAGCTGTATCTGTGAGAGTAAGGCATTGACCTGGAAGCAATCTTGAAAGTTTAACTTACTGGTGTCCATGTCTGCGGAAGGAAGCTCATTACAGATGCTTATTGACAGATAACAGATGTGAAAGATTGCAGAAGGATCCTGAATTTTGTGATATTCAAGACTGAGTGGAGAATCAGCATCCTGCCCTGGAACGTCCCAGCCAAGATAATACTCTCAGGACTAACAGTGCCCTCAGAAGCAGTGCACTGCAAGTGCTGCCCAGCTCTGTGAGTCAAAACCTGTCGCTGTTGTACTGGGGACGGCAAGGAACGACACACACTCAATCCACGAAGAAATGGAATCATTTATTAATTTACAGGCTTGTTTATGTGTCATAAGGTTATGGTTCTTTGACCATCCACCTCTCGGGGTGATTGGCTGAACCCTATGACACCCATTTCAAAATATTTCTCCCGTCAGTATCACAACAATACCATAACAACCTTGCAGGTGCAAGATAAAGGAATTGGTTTACAAAAACCTCTAACTGTTTTTTGGCCAGCATCCATGTGAAAGCAAGGACTTTCACATGGATGCTAGCAAAAAGCTGGAAAATCTCTCCACAACAAAGCATTCAACATCCACAAAAACCAACATCATAGAAAAAGAAGGTGTCTTAACTGCTCTTCCCAACAAGAACTGAGAATGCACTGGAAGACTAAAAAGGATGAAGGGGGGTTGGAATCACTGAACACTTGAAAAGACATGACAATAGTGGGAAAACACTGGAAATTTATACTACCAGTATATCAAAGCTTTTAAGCTTTCAGCTTCACTTGGCATTTTCAATGACATTTCCTCAGCTAGAAGGTGAACTGTATTGTAAATGCTCTGGAGTCACAGATCATTTGAGCAGCTTCAGTCTGGGCAATGTTTGTTTGTGATTAGTTTTACAAGAGTGTATGGAATAATTTAAAATTGAGTACATGAAGCATACTTTAGATAATCACATGTTCTCTCTAGTCATGCTTGAATTTATATTCCCAATTATTTTTATCAACAAACATTTCCAGATTGCTTCTGACTTGTCTATTAAAATATACTTGGTGCTAATCAAAACTGTGCATAACCTACTAATCATGCTGTCAGTTGCTACTAGCTCCATGGAGATGGCAAGATTATGGAAAAAACATCAAATTCAAATTATATGATTGTTTAACCTGGTGTTTGTTGATGGGCATATCACCCTGGAAGTGTTCAAAAGGCATGTAGACGTGGCACCTGGGGACATGGTTTAGTGGTGAACATGGTGGTGCAGGGTTAATGGCTGGCCTCGATGATCTCAGAGGTCTTTTCCAACCTTTATAATTCTATGAATCAATTTTATGTTTCCATGTTTGTTCCAAAGGCCAGGAAAAAAGAATACGCTTAGGAGGCTCGGACAGACATTACCAGATGCTCCAAAACTGTGGTCAGGTTTCTAAATATTTGCGCATGATAAAGGGTAGGCAAAGGCCCTTGCAATGCATATTCCAGTGTGCTTCTTGTGAGTAGGACTTAAACAATTAATTTCAATTTGCACTCAGTAAACAATTGCATGTCAATCTGAAAGCAGCAAATGCAGAACTGTTTTGCAGTGTAATAAGCCACAAAAATCACAAGTTTTTTCTCTTGATGACATTTCCTACCATTCTGAACTTGCTATTTTGTCTTACTGAATTATTTAATTGTTCTTGGCTTCCATGCTGGTAGCACCCAGATGCTTGGAGATGTCTCAAGCAATGATTGAATACATGATCACGAAAGCTCTCCAAAACATAATCTTACCTGAAATGTTCTGGTGTCAGTTAAAAAGGTAAGAAATACCTTTATTATTTTTATTCCTCAGAATAGAAATTAAGATCTGGAAAGATCATGGCTGTTACAAGCACTGCAATTGACCATGAACAAGCAGGCAGAAATCTCCTGTTTTCAGAGGGACTTATGTGAACATAGCACAGGCCAGCACAAAGCAGGGCTGCAAGGCCAGGTTCCAGTTAATCACTTAATGGCACTCTGAGACTTAGCTATGTGCACACAGGGTAAGTCCAGCAATACAAGCTGATTAAAGGGACTGAGAAAGGCATGAAAGACATTTGCAACAGAATCATAGAATCATAAAATCAGCTGAGTTGAAAGGGACCCTCAAGGATAATTGAGTGCAACTCCTGACTCTGTGTACAAGACCCCAAGAGTCACATCATGTGCTGAGAGCATAATCCAAACACTTCTTGAACTCTGTCAGGCTTGGTGCTTTGACCACTGCCCTGAGGAGCCTCTTCCAGTGCCCAACCACCCTCTGGGTGAAGAACCTTTTTCTAGTATCAAACCTAAACCTCCCCTGACACAACTTCAGGCCATTCCCTCACGTCTTGTCACTGGTCACCAGAGTGAAGGGATCAGTGCCGGCCCCTCTTTTTTCCCTCCCAAGGAAGTTAAAGACTGTGATGAGGTCTCCCCTTGATGCCACGATGATTTTCTGCTTTTTCTTTTATACCCCTTTTATATACCTTTTTATAACTTTTGTATTCTTAGTGGTTTTCAGCCTACATTCTTAGACTTGTTTGTCAAGCTAGGAGACTGAACATCTTAGAAGCTTCGTAGTTAGGGATCAAAATGCCCCCAGACACCAAGGTCCTCTCCAGAACACATTTTGTAAACTAAGATAGAACCATCCAGGGGAAGGTTCCTTAGGGAGGGGGGCTCACTCGAGCCTCTCATTGGGGAATCTTTGATAGATATGCTAATTAGTAAGACCAATAATGTTAGACCAGATCTTTTGGGGATGTGCACTGCGGTGTGCATTTCGGCGCATTCCACCTGGATGTGGTGCACCTAAGGATCCTTAAAATAAATACTGAGCTAAAATCCCGTTTCCCCTTCTAACCGTGTTTGATTCTTGATTTTAAGACCAGGAAAAGGCATCACTCTCGGTCTCCTCCGGGCTGAATAGACCAAGTGGCCTGAGCCACTCCTCATATAGCTTCCCCTCAAGGTGATTTACCGTCCTTGTGGCCCTCCTTTGCATGTTTCCCAATATCTCAATGTCTTTTTTTATATTGTGGTGCCCAAACCTGCACACAGGACTCAATTTTTCAGTATTCTATTTGGTTTGCTTTGTTTGTTGTTTGGGTTATTTTCATTTAGCCATGCATGTCTCACTAGTTAAAATACTAAACTTCTGCAGTAATTGCATAGGGCTTGTTGAAGACATGATATATTGGGAAAGTGACAGCTTTCAAAAAGTATTCGTCAATCAGTAGGGAAACAGCAGGGTGAAGAAGTGTAATAGAGTTTCTCCAAAAATCCTCATGCCTAGGTACAGCTTGTGTTGGAATCAAAGATCGAATAACTTTTTATCATAATAATCACCAACTGCAGTGGAAGCACAGAACAGAGGAATTTGTTCCTTAGATCCATATTTCTAAAGGCTCCTAGGCTGTTTCACAATTGCTGCTGATCATCAGTGCACTCAAACTCTGGTTTGCTGCTGTTCAGAGAGAGACTGGGAAACATGTTGAGGTAAGAACTTCCTTCAGACCAATTTACTGCCTCATTAAAGGATGAGAAGGTAGGATTCCACCAAGGCATAAAAATCCTAACCCTCAGATATCAGCTACAGCCATATAAGAAATTACTCTTATGGCTATAGTCATACAAAAACTTAATCTCTCAATTCTTGCCCCACAGTGAATGGAGCAGGAGACCTTTAGAATATCAGGTACCTCCCTGAAAAGGATCTCACTTCTCTTCTCCACACATGCAGGCAAACATCTCCATAGCTCTTGTGGATACCTCCCTATGTTTTGTTAAGAAAACAGGGTTAGAAATACCAGATTTCTAGTTAGATCTGCTTGTTTGCATCTATTTTGTTCAAGACACTAAACATTTGTAGAAATAAGGCTACAACATTCACTTATTTGCATCAAACAAGTAAGTATAAAGTTCAGCGCAGCGTGTACAGCTATTTCTAGGAAACAGATACATCAGATTTTTTTCTTCATAGAAAGCACTGAAAATTCACATCATATTCCATAACAAAAAATTGTGGAAGACACTAAAAAAAAAATCAGAAGAGAGAATCTTAGTGTGGATGGTGATGAATAAGGGTAGAAAATATACATATCCGGTTTCCAGAAGTGCAGTGCCATGCCCACAGCTGTTCATGGTAAGACAGTTGCATTAAAAATGTTCCGTTAGGTGCATGTTGAACGTACACTAATAATACAGGCAGAAGGTCTGAAAAGCCCATACAACTCCGAAGCTTACTAGAAGTGTGATACTTTAAAACCAATGAAAGTCACATTCTGTCTCCAAAGTAGGGATATGAATCTCAGCAGGATGATTCGGTCAGACTTACATTAAACCTAATCATAGCACATGCAAACTGGGAAGAGGTAATGGAGGAAGGGTAGCAATGCTGCTAAGTTATTAAAAAAGATATAGGTACACACATATTAAGGATTAACTTTACTTCTGTCATCCTTCAGGTATTAAAAGCAAATAAGTGCAAACACAGAGGCACCAATGATATTTGCCATTCTACAAAGCTATTCTACTGATGACTTTAATACAGAGTTT
Organism: Struthidea cinerea; assembly: GCA_013397865.1. NCBI lineage: Eukaryota > Metazoa > Chordata > Aves > Passeriformes > Corcoracidae > Struthidea > Struthidea cinerea. The sequence continues at coordinate 2,134,126 of VZTI01002070.1, read as the reverse complement.
GAATTATATGAAAAGAGCAGAATAAATGATGTGTGCAGTGGCTTAGGATGAGCTTAAGAAAGCTAAGAAGTCTCCAAGTCATTGTGAAGGTATCTTATAGTACAGGAAAAAATAGGAATAAGAATGGCAAATTAAGAGATTTGTTTAAAAGCAGGGGAAAGAAGGCCAGTGGTATCCTGGCTTGTATCAAGAATAATGTGGCCAGCAGGACCAGGGAAGAGATTGTCTCCCTGTCCTCGGCACAGTGAGGCCACACCTTGAGTCCTGTGTCCACTTCTGGGTCCCTTCACTGCAAGAAAGACATTGAGGGGCTGGAGCATGTCCAGAAAAGGGCAATGGAGCTGGTGAAGGGTCTGGAGCACAAGTCTTGTGAGGAGTGGCTGTGGGAACTGGGCGTATTTAGCCTGGAGAAAAAAAGGAAACTCAGGGATGAACTTACCACTCTCTACATCTACCTGAAAGGAGGCTGTAGCCAGGTGGAGGTCACACAGGCAACCAGCAACAGGACAAGAGGACATTCCTGCCTTCCGGAAGGCCCCTTTATCCAGCCTATCTCCTGTCATCAAAGAAGTTTTCAATACCAACCTCCTCTTCTCCGATCATACTCAGTGAGGGCTCTGCTGTCCATTAATTGCCTGGACTCAGCCCATTTTCTTACTTGTTTTTTTACCTACTTCCTTGGGAACTTTCTCTGCTCCTGGCAGAAGGGTCTTCTTGTTGTCTCAAGGATTTCCTCTGCACTGAGCCATTCCTCTGCTGCTTCATAATTTCTGCTGCTTTGTCCCTAGCTATTCTGCCTTTTAACCTTCCTATTACTGGTCTGTTTGTTCCCAATTTAGCTCAGTACTCAGGTCCTCAAGCCTTTCACTCACAGCCACATTTCTGTCTTTGAGCCTCATTCCTTTGCAGCCTATCTGCTCCTGCCACAATTCCAGCTGCATTCGGAAAAAAATGAGTCCCTAACAGGGGTGACTGATTGCTATTGTACAGATAGTTTCATCATATAAGTTGCAAAACACTGGAGGTACAGTGGTTTTACCAATACTAGTAGGCAATCCCAGAGATTGCACAAAGTCCCAAAATTCTTTAAGAAACTTTGGGAAGAATTTCTAAAAAATCCTCAGTTTCATTGGTGTGTTCTCTGTGTAAGGTCCTCTTTCTGTGCTCACATTCTAATACTGTATTACTGGTTGGAAAAAGAAGTGTGGTTTTCTTGATAATGAAGGGAAGATGGGAGAGCAGCTAGACTGCTGTTTGGATCTTTTTGAGGCACGATGTTCTCATGTGACTGTGTAAATAATGGTGTTTCTCTGTGCTTCCATTCAGTATGAAATGAGGGAGGTGGTTTTCTTTCCTCACCGAATTGTTGTAAGGATGAATACATCAGAGGTTTTAAAGGGCTCTCTCACTACATCAGTGTGGCACGGGGTGCCTAACAAACAAACACAATTTATTGCTCTTATCCCCAAAGCCTAACAGTTTTCTGGTAGCATTAAGCAAAAATGTTTTCAATAGCTTTGTTTTGCATATATTCCCTTTCCTTTCACACAGTAGTTGTATTTACATATTCCTCACGCATAATTACAGAAATATGCTACAATATCTGATGGGATGGAGAAGACTCAGGTTCCTGCAGCTCATGAAAGGTCATTAGAGTGATTTAGATTTCCTTTGGCATTAAATAGGGCTGTTTATTCTGTCAGTAAGAAGAACATTTTGTAAACATCATTCATAGTCTGAATGAGTATACATATCACACATTTGAGTGTCCTGATTTTTTTTCCTCTCAAAAAAACCATGAAGAGTGTGAAATCCAGAAAAATACCATGGGCACCACTCCAAGTCCTTGTATACTTTATATGAATATTAATTTTTGCAATTGCTGTTGGGATTTCATATAAATAAAGCGGCTTCAAAATATTCATGGAGGTCGCATTTTGGTGACAACTTCTGGTAAATGTTACTTAGAGGCTACTGGCCTTAGTCCAACACCTTAAGAGACTTCTCATTTGGCTTCACATTTTTATGACAGATAAATGAGTCTCATAGAAGCAGACCAATTTAAGAACAATCTGGTTTCTCCTTGTCTCACTTCTGAAGGTTTAAAACTCAACACATAACGTTTAAATCCTTGCTCTAACCTGCAGTACCATGTATGTTTCCCCTCAATGAAGAAATGGAGGTATTGCAGCTTTTTTCTAAATTAAGTTAATAAAAACTTTTATGGTGATTTAATTCACTGTGGGAGATTGATATAAATTGCTACAGATGTGATTGCTCAAGGTGCCAGGCATCTGATGTACAGACGTTGTTAGATATTGCAAGTGGTCGGAAGCACTAATCACTTGCATATGATATCTGACAAAAAAACCCAGTGTGAACAAAGGACCCTCACGTATCCACTTCTCTCAGTGTAGGGAAGTTGATAAGTGCAGTTGAACTATTTTTTAAAACTAAGAAAAATGAAAGAGGACAGGGTCGGTACTTTCCCAGAACTCTATGGTAGATTGTGTTTATACCATGTTTCTCTAATGAACATGTGAAAGACTGGTAATTAACCAACATTTTTTCATAAAACAGTTCCCTTTTCATCACACAAACAAACATTGCTTGTTTTTCAGATGGACTGATGAAATAAAAGAGAATTTATTGTTCTTGATAAAAATCAACCAGTATAGCATGTTTCAAGGACTTTGAAGTGCATTCCACACAGAAAATACGTCATACTTTGAATCTGCCAACCTTGAGAATATGTCCTTAACTTTTAGCCAGACATTTTAACACAGTGGATAAAAATAGGCATTTAAGTAACCTGGAAAATTAGCTTTGTAGAGAATAACTCTAGGCCATTTATAATCACAGAAAATAAAGGCAGCAACAACTCCCCCAAAGACTTTGTAGGTACTAGAGATGTGCAGTATTTTGTGCATGAATTATTGTATTTCATATTGCAAATCCCCTGTAACTTTTGAGAGGCTTTCCCTACAGCCTGCCACCTGTCCCATGGCATCAGAAGAGTCTGCGATGACTGTGGTGTGGAAGATGCAGTGTCGGTCAGGGCTGCTGCTGAGAAAAGCAAATCTTTTGGAGCATCCATAGAGTGTGAAGCTGGAGAATTTTGGCTGGAGGGGTTGCCCCTGGACTTGCAATTTACTATTTCAATCTGTTGAAAACTCATAATAAGAAGGTTTAATTGCATCATTTGGAAGTACTCTTTTTGAAGAAAGGCATGTCTTCATAACAGCTTAGCCCAGAGTTGTCCAGTTCAGAGAGCTTTGGGTATCTATAGTTCCATAGTATAAACGACACTGAAAAATGGGGGAGGGATGTCTTTCTGCCTTTCTCCCCTCCCATTTCTTTAATTTGAAGTTAAGTCTAGGGACAGGAATTTTATGCTACAGGCTTAATGTCCTTTAATTTTTGCTCAGCTCCTGGCAGAAACTGCTACCTCTGGATACCCCTCCACTGATCTCCCATCTGCTCTTTGCTGCCTTTGGTAGGACTCAGGCACCCAGTTGTGGCGGCAGCTGGAAGGTGGGCAGGACAGGTCTAAGGGAAGGGTTTGACGAAGGCTTGGCTGGAGGGAAAAGCAAATCCCCCTGGTTTCCACTGCCTGAAAAGCCTGTGCTGCTACCTCAGCTCTCCCGGGCACACCAGCACCACAGAGAAGAGCACATCAGAGTTACAGCTTTCTCCTGTCCTGCCCTGCTGCCTGACAGCTATGCACACAAAGCATAACACTCCTGGATACCCTGCTGTTATCACAATCGAGTTCAGACACCCCTCATGCATGCCTTTCCAACCTCCCTACCCCAGCAGCCCTTGCCTCCCTCTCCAATGTACTCAGAACAGGCAAAGTTTGTGTTTATCTGTGTCTTTCCATAATGCTGTTTGTGGAAGGGCAGATTAACCATAGACTGAAATTAATTGGCATCTAAAATTATTTGAAAAATGCAAATTAGTCCATCAAATCATTTGAAATGTCATGCACGGTGCAGCACAAAATTTGGCAGGGAGAAGGAGTGATTATCACAGGTAGGCAAGCCAGCAGATGGCTGAGTGCTCTGAAACAGTGGCTGTGAGAAAACGATGTTGTTCATAGCTCCTGGACTGCCTCTTTCCATGTTAATAAACAACTATGAATACAGTAATGAAAACGCCAATCAGCTTTTTGTTCTACTGGGGCATTAACATAACACTGATTTCTGCATAACCACAATACTACCATGTACTTATCTCTGCAGGCTCAACTTAAACTTTAATATTTCCAAAGCTGTAAATGGGAGATGGTAAAGGGAGGTGTGGTTTTACTGGGAGAGTAATGATGCCCATTATTTTCCACACTTACTATTCCTTGGTGATTCAATGAATTAGAAAATATTTTAACTGCAAATAATATTACTGCTCCTAAGGGAATGGATGATGCCTCTGTAGAAATGTGCATAGTGTCTGGGTAGAGAGTTGTGATGTTCCTACAGTGCAGGAAAAAGAGCTAGAACCAGATGGGAACAACCTCAGAAAAGAAACTGGGGCATGGAGCAGGTGGCAGATGAAACTGCCTGTGTAAGAAAGCCCAGATGGTCAGAGCTGCAAACGTGCTGTGCTGGGGAGCCTGGGCCTTCATGCCAGGACCCCTGGCATCTGTATTTCATCTTACAGTCTGCCTGAATTCAGCCTGGGTTCAGACTGCCCACGAAACCCTTTGGTCCCCTTCTGTCCCTCCAACAGCCTGCCCCAGGAGGATGGGGAGACTTTCAAAGGACAGTCATGGGTCCATGTCACTGCTTGAAGTAACCTCAAAAACGGGGGAGAAAAAGCCTTCCTGGGGGGAGAAATAGGAAGAAAGGTTGCTGCAGTGCTGGCCCTCATGACGGCCTTCATGCTAGCAGTGCAGACAGTCAGCAGTCTCAGATTTGAAGGTGTCCCGTGGATCAGACCACACTCAGAGCAGACACCACATAGAGAAACTTTTTGGAGTCATGCCTGACTCTGATAGAGACTGCAGTACCCCCGGAAGAAAAAACACTTCTGCTTGAAGGCAGGAGGATAAGGTGGAAAGTGTCCCATAAGAGGCTTTTATTTGAAAGGGAGAGTCCTTGCATTTCCTCTGATCCATAAAGCACACATCGCTCAAGTCAGACAGCAAATGTGATGGCTACCACCATACCTGGAGTAACCTTCCCTGCAGTAGGGGCAATATGTAAGTATTTTTAGGCATTCATATCCATTGATACCTGTGGAGATACTCAAAACCTGACTGGACATGGACCTGGGCAACCTGCCCTTGGTGACTCTACTTGAACGGGGGGGTTGAACTAGGCAATATCTAGAGGCCCCTTCCAACCTCAACATTTATAACTCTTAATTTAGAAGCTGATATGAGATATAGTGATAAAAAACCACCTGCAAGAGGTTTGAAAAACAGAGTAGATAAAGTGTCAGGTGGTCAGCATGATATTCCCACAGCCTAGATTTATGGCACTATACATTTGAAATCAGATTTCTCTATGTCTGGCTAAGTGAAAAAAACAGTTCTGTCATCAAGAGCTCTACAAAAAGACAAATTACTTTCTATGGCTGAGAGCACATAATCTTCAAGTTCATTTCTAGGACTGGAATCTTGTATCAAAAGAATATAAACCTCATGATTTCATCTCTTCTCAATCTGAACAGAAGAATATTGTCTGACACACTAACACGTGAAAACTTTGAGAAATCAGGATGGTGCTAATCATTATCTCTTTAAGCAAAAAATGTATTGTCAAGAGAGTAGCAGATTATGGAGCTAACAGAATATATATCAACATGCAATTAATTTTCAATATTATTTATACCTCTACTTAAGATTTATCCTTTCACTGTGGAACATGTAATTAATAATTCTCTTTCTCTATGTGACGTAATGAATCTTCACTGAGGTGAAAGCAACCTAAGAGACCCTCTAGGTATTTCATGTCAGTTTTTGGATTGTTTTGCTACTATTTTTTTATTGATGCTTAACTTAAAAGTTTCTCTATCTTCATAGGCCTTCTGTAAGTGTGCCTAGTTTTAATTATCAGTACAAACAAAAGGCGACACTGGAGTCCTGAATTTGGTTTGGGTTTTTTGTAGTAATATTCATAACAAAAATGTGAAAAATCAGAAAAAGGTCAATCTGACTTGTCAATACTGACTGTTTCTAGGTTTTTTTCAAGAAGCTTCCTTAAAAAACTTTGCACAACCTATCTGCATGCTATAAACCGCTTAATAATAAACTGCTCTTTTTTAAAGATTTCCTGCAGATCCATCAGAATACTGTTTTCAGATAATCAGAATTTTCTCTCCCTGTGACCATTTCCACTGAAACCTCAAAAAAAAAAGATAGATAAGCAGTAAATATAAATGAAAGAGACAAGAATCAGAGGTAGCTATGAGATCTCATGGCATAACAGGTTTCTTTCTTACAAGTGACAGCATTCATTATCACAACTGCTTAACCCTGAGACTCAATTAAGGCTTTCAAAGTGCTTTTAAATTATTGATTGAAAGGCAACAAAGAACAACCAATGGTTGAATATGACTTTACACTGCAAAAGTAACAGTAATTTAAACTGCAACCCACACATGGGTGTTTAAAAAGGGGTATTTAATGGAGTCAGGGCTTGCCAAATAGGGAGGCAACCCTCAGCCTTGCAAATTATTGATTTCTCTCTCATTTTAAATGCTTTTTATCCCCACTGCTCAGAATGACATACACGATCATTGCTGTCAGGCAGTAATGAAGTTTCTGTTCAACATACTCTTTGACATGAAAAAGTCAATGCAACAGCATTTGTCAAAGGAAATGAGATGCTACTAAATCCTTTGAGGCAGCATTTGTCCCTTTCCCTACCCAAGGAAAGTGAACAAAGGAAGCTGGTCTAAGGAAATCGGAGAAGGGACTGGTGCTGGAAAGGTCTAATGTACATACACTTTAAAAAAAAAACATTTTCTACTCTGGGTGTGACTGCAGTTAGCGTTACTTTGGGATTAAGGCTGATAAATTCAAATTATTGGGTGTTCTGTTTATTTCTGAGTTCTATAAGAACTCTGATGATTATAAGAAGGCTTGTGCATATCCAGGACACTCAATTATATTATCTTTTAGAACGTAATTTCCCTCATTGCTTTACTCTCCATTAGACAGGGGTAGTGTTTGTCATTAGTAACCAACATCTGCTGCAAATTCTTGGTTTAGGATTTGGGTCAATGTATAGTTAAAATCAGGACTGTATGCCGAGGCCTTATGTTCTATTTTATCACCAAAATTTATGCGTTGTCTATAAGCAAGCTTAGGTTCTATGGGTTTCAGTTAGGTAATACAAACTCTAAAAATCCCATTTTGTTATTGGATTGTTCCCAGGCTACAGAGTAAAGAGAAGTGCTCCTTCTGATAAGGACCCTTACTGTGTTTTTATTTTAGTGATCCTCTGGCAAGGACAGGGTAAGGATTGTGGGTGGGAATATAGTTAATACTGGAAAAATTTAGATACACAAAAGACTATTATACTATAAGATTCCAGAGATGAATAGAAAAATTTTAGTTATTGCAATCTAGTTGAAGATTTTTACCGAAGGTTACAAGTTCAGGATTGTGGTTACATTTCAGCAATTCAAGAATCCCATAAAGGTCCAAAAATCAGGAGAAGAACAAATTGGGATTGGGCATTACGTTCTGTTTTACAGTGGGCTGATACACAGCGAGTAGTAACATTAGTGCCAAGGATGCAATTAAGGCTGGGGTTTGTAAAATAAAAAACAGCAACCATCCATTCTGCACATTCTGAAAAGATAGAAAGAAAATAGGTACAATATTAAGGCCAAGCCCTTAATCTCATGCATTTACATGGAGTGTCTGTATCTTAAACTCTGAGCTGGATTCAGGGTTCAAGCTTTGGAGCATGTAGCATAAAAAGCTGTACTTGTTGCTGAGTCAGTTAAAGCCTTTGGCATGGGAAAAAAAAGCTCATAAATGCCAATAATATTTTTATACTATTGCATTATTTGATTCCCTATGCATCTTGACTGACTACTAAATTAAAGATGACGAGTGAGTGAACCCAAGCATTGGTCCCTAGAGCTTACCAGCAACTTGTTAACTCTTTCCTTACCTGTTACAAATAAAAATCTTCGAGACTTCAATTTCATGCGTGATTCTAGAGACTGATTAAGCCATGGGGATTTTCCCAAAGGTCAGGATAGGCAGAAGTGCAGAGGACAGTAAGTATATCTCTTTCTGCCCAAAACCGTCTCCTTAGCCTGTGCACCTATTTTCTCCTGCTTTCATTCCTGTGTACACAAAACAAGAATTGCATTGCTGTTATGAAAATGCCAGCTCTAAATATTTCAGTCTCTAATTCAAGAGAGTAAGAGTTCTCAAATGAAAGACACGTAGCCACACAAAATTTAATACGGGTGAAACTTTGCTACTGAAATTAGGTCTGCTGCTTTAAATCTCATCTGAGTCATGGTAAGCATCGAATGTTTTGAAGGAAGAATCTTGAGTGAAAGTTCCTGAAAAGTCTATCAATTTAATATAATGGCAAAAGCTGTGTGAAGATATGATAGCTTAAAGTAATTCAATTGAAAGCATGCCCTTAGAACAAGGATGAGGCTGCTAACTTACCCTTTTGGTCTAATAGCACAGAGCACCTCAGAAATGCCCAAATGCTCAAATGCCCAAAACCCAGATTCAGCAAAATCCTTCCTTGACCCAAGAAGTTTGAGAAGTCCTGAAGGGCTGAGGCAGAGAAGAGAGCTCTGCACTGAAGAAATGTAAAGGGAAAAGGAATAAAACCTGGACTCACAACTCCAATGATTTAAATGTAAATGAAATACCCTGAGGTTACTTAAAAGAAGGCTAACCCAAAAATGTGACCTTCTTAAGTGCCCTAAATGTACCTAAGGAAAAAAAATCCTGGTATTCGCAACACCAAGGTCATTTAAAAAACAGAGAAATTCATATGGATGCCCGAGGTATTTTTCAGTGTGTGATCCTCTTTCTGCTTTTCATAACTGAACAAGATACTGAAATCACATAGATACCACTGCAACAAAGCTGCTCCAGCAGCACTAGTTACAAAAACACCACCATTTATAAATGCCTTACACCTGTTATTTAAATCCCACCTATTTAAAGCAAAATCTAATTTTTTCAGAATAACTACTCCATGAAATCTGTCTTCAAATTCTGTTTCATTTGACTATAAATTATCTTTGTTATGCTGTACATGGAAGTTAAGCAGAACTGTTCTTTGTCTGTGTGAATTAAAAAGAGCCAGAGAGTCTTTCAGACAGCTACCCATTTTATCACTCCACTACCCTTTCTTATGGTGAAAACTCTCTGAGCCACAAGTACAGGCTGTGTATTTCGTGCTATACACCAAGACACACTACAGTGGGAGAAATCTCTAATTTTGCTATGATACCAGGCAGCACTTCGAACACAATGTAATGATAACAGTAGTGGTTACTCAGGGGATTGATGAAAGGAATGTATTTTTCAAGCTCTTGGAAGCTAGTCTCAAAACATGTGATGGAAATTTTGTATCGTCAGATGACTATAGGCTGTTGGTACCATACATGGCAAAGGCTGGTTTTAATCAGTTTCTGTCACACTGAACCCTCTGCTATGGTTAACGCAGCAGAAGAAATGCCAGGGGCCAAAGAATTACTGAGGAGCAAGTACCCACATGCATAGAACCCAGGTTGTAGCTCTTCAGTATCAAAGCTGAGCTTCTTCCAGGGACCAAAATGAAGTCTTCCATTATCAGGTCCTACAGAATAGAGGTTCTGCCACTCACCAGAGTATTATGATGGCATAAGGCACTAATTTGAGCTCTTTGTGTATGGATTTTACAATGCATTTACAGGTCTCCATGTTCACAGGTATGAATAGTTATCCTAGTTCTCTGAATATGCCACCAGAGCTGTATCCTTTAAGTCTTCATTGCCCATAGACGTGGATACATGGCCACCCAGCTTTGTGGATAAGCAGGATGGAAAAAAACCCTGTGTGTGTGTAGTCCATACTGAACAAGCAAAATAAGCACATTTTTGTGATTTACTAATAGGCTGAGCAGTCAGTTTTGCACTCATCTGAAACCTTCAGAAATGCTGAGCAAGGTGTCTAGCTCTCTAGACCATTTTATGCATTATGAAAACAGCAAAACACCCACCTGCTTGCAGCTGTCCGCATGTCAGTGTGTAAAGTTCACTTCTGCTGTAAAATCAATAAAGGCTTCAAACACCTAACTCAGGATTTTTGAGATACACTGAGAAGATTAAATAAGCAAAATATATTTTTACTGCTTTTTTTCTAAACTGAGGAGGTATTTTGCCACCTTCATTACTGCAGCTGCACTATCACCCACCTATGGGAGCTGTGGACACCCAGTGGAGGATTCTCCAGAGAAACATTAATTAATTGTATTTATTTCAAATCAATAGGAAAATACATCCATAATCATAGCGCAGGAAACTCGCTACTCAGAGGAAACTGACAGCAGGAGTTTTGGTGAGCATTACTCACACCCCTCATCAGCACATGTGTGGGTGGTATGCAAACATCTGAACACTCATCTTTTGCAACTACATGTTGGTGACAACAGGGTCGAATTGTCTGCATGTGTTTTATTCAACTAGCTGTGCTCATAGGGAAAAACGGTCTCCAGAAGCTGTGTTCCATGCATGTGCCATTAATGAGCTGTGTCTGGAAGTGCATTATTAGGTTTCATATCATGCAGTTGTTCTCAGACATGCTCTACAAATACACTGATGCTAGTGATTAAGTCTTTAATGCTGAATTACATCACAGCCTTGGCTGAAGTAACTGGATAGCGCTGTGGTCAAAGTCTTGACTCAGCCATGTGAGGTTAATTGCATAGGACTATAAAAGATATGGGTCTAACCAAGAAGTATCGCAGTTTAAATGCATAGTTGTTTTTTTTCAAGTTGCAGTTCAACAATGTTGGCTGCAATAAATTCTTTTCCCTCTTTATTGGAATGGAAATGATTCAAGAGACCCAGGCACTGCGTCAGTTGAGTATCAGGCTACCTGGATCCTGCCTCAAAAGCATTTGACCACAGAAAGCAAACAGAAGCTGGCAGTGCCAAATTTAACAATTTATGAAGCTTACTGCACAGAAGCAGGTGAGGCTCTGCCACATGCACATTTGCTGTCCCCCTCGGGAGCCGAGCATCCCCTGCTACCTGCGTGGGCTGGGAGGGCTCCTGCCTAGAAGAGCTCTTTCCAGAGACCAGTTTCTGTGAGATTTGTTACTGCATATGTAACAAAAACATTTAGATTATATGCATGGTTGGAGTACAGAGAGCTATTCCCTTAGGAGTCTTGATTTGTCTGTGTTTATAAAGAATCTGGAAATCCTCAGAGAAAAATTGTAAGAAGCCGTGCAAGATAATTCTTGTAAGCATCAGCGGAGGAAGGGGAGTCACATTACCCTGGTTTCTGTCAGTTCACACTTCAGAATATTCTGATTATTCACACTTTGTTCTGTGTTGTATTGTAAAAACATAACACTTGGAATATTTAATCTTTTTTTCCCCTGAGTGTACACTGAGATACATTTCAGCAGACTTAAATTCAATGCATAGTTTTCTGTCTCTGAAAGGAAATCTTGCTGTAACTTTTAACACATTAACTTCACTAACCCCAGTTATGTCTAAGAAAGTATTCAAAATGCAGATTGTGTCAGATTTATCAGTGCAGGAGGCACTTGATTCAAAGACTATTTTTTTTTAAATAGATTTATATTAAAAGTATGGAATATATCATCTAGTGGAGCAGCTATCTTATTCTGGGACAGGCTAAATAGGGTGTTGGTAGGTAGTGATAAATTGGAACTTGATTTTTGTGCTTCTATTACCTACAGAAAAAACATGAGAACTTCTGAGTCTTATTGCACTCATTCACTAATCCCAGCTCCCTGCTTACCTGCAGTGAGAAATATAAGCCTTGGCGGACAGGATCTGATCAGAGTTTAAGCACATTTCTGTATACTCACTGCCTCTAGGAAAGGCAGAAGTAATACAGTTACCCCAAAATGCGCTGGAAGTGCTTCTGCAATAGCATAATCACTAAGTATAACTTAATTCTACTTCTGATCTGTTTTTCTTTGCCATCCAGTTCAGATGATATTTCCTGAGAAAAAAACATGGTTTCCCTGGCATATCTGTTAAAATGGGGCAATGTTAGAGACAACTTCTTCCTCTGCAGATGACCAGAGCCTGGTCTTTTCTCTGGAGCCACAGAACATATTCTCCTCCCCCACCTACCCATAAAAAACAGGAAAATATTTGGGGGAAAAAAAAAAAGAAAGAAAAAGAATGAAGGCCCATTATTGCCTGAAATCACGTGTGTTTTAGGGAATTCTACAAGAGTCTATGCGTCTGACATACACATCCAAAATTGGCAAGTTTAACAAGAAAGCAAGCTCAAAACCAGCAGGAAGCAAAGAAACCATGAACGAAAGTGGGGGTTTCCTTCATTCCTCTTTCTGAAGTACAAACAGCTAAAGTTTGTGATTGAAGACCGGACAAAATACTTGTTTCTTTTTCTAATACAATTAGAATTATCAAATTGTAAATAAAACCAATATTACTGCTAAACAATTGGAGACCAATATATTATATTTTAAAAGTCTAATCCCTCTGTGTGATTAATATTTCCTAGAACAACTGTATCACATTGTTACTGGCAATGGAAGGATGTCTTTGTAGGGAGCCTAAAATTACCTTTTCTCCAGGTAATCTTATGGGAACTTTTTGTACTCCAAATAAAAAACTTCATTTTTCAGGATTTATCAATGAGTTCAGAGAGAAAAGCAGACTGGCACTAAAAGAAAACAAAAGTGCTGTACACAGAAGGAGAGCCAAATTAGAAAAGTAGAAAAATCACCTTTGCTTTCTCCTTTAATTTGACTGTTGAATTTTGACAGAAACTTCCCGAGAGCTGCCAAAAATATAGTTCAATTCAATCAGAAAGCAATAATTTTTTGCTTTGCTAGCAAAATACTTGTGAATGGTTCAGCTGAAATGACACATTCACAAGGAAAATTTCAGGGTTGTAGGAACTATATTTTCTGCCCCCTCAAAAACCCAAAAAAGTGGCAATGCTAGGGCTTTGGTCCAAAAGTGTATCAGGTACCATTGTAACAATATTATGGTATGGATGACTGAATTACAGCCTCTAGGAGTCTTCCTTTTTCAATTACTGGTATAGATACAGCCAAAATGTCCAATGGTTGCTCACATCTAAGCTCAATGTTCTGTGAAGGCAGGCTACAGTTATTACAAGGCTGACTTGCTCTGCTAGCATATTACAGGGAAATAATTTGTTTGAGTTAAGCACATCTCTGTTTCTCTTTGTAAACAGGCTCAGTAAACTATTAGTGCCATATAATCCCACTCATGGCAAAAAATTTTGACTTGCTCAAAATTAAAGACTTACTCCCTTTCAGAGATACATATGTAGTTCTAAAAAGTCGTGATTTTTTTCCCAATCCTCTTTTAGATAATGAGATGAGATTTGCTCTGGCTGATTTTTCCAGAGTAATGGATTCTGCCATTCTAATATCCTAAAACTGTAAAATATTCCATGCTCACATTCATCTGAGTCTTGCTGAATTTCATCCCATTTATTTTTAGATGGGCACAGTTTGAATCGCTCTTCCTGTAATGTGGTGCTTATAATCTTCAAACACTTGATCTTTATTCCTTCAAGTAACTGACTTTTTGGTGTGTGCTTATGTAAAAGTTCCTTATTGTGCCACTATAAAAGAATGATTTTATTGCTTCTCTCCAAAATTGAAATGCCACCAACTTATTTAAGTATTTCTGGTGTTTTCCTAATTAATATTGTTCTTTAAGTGGTGACTCGACTTACATATCTGAAAGAAAAAATTTAGTTTTCATGGGTAATGAAAAAATGTTTCTGGGAAAGTCACCAATTTCTCCTTGGCTGCAATTCTGCTATACTATTTGACATCTTTCCTGGATAACCAAAGATGCCAAATATTTCCATTCTTCTGAATTCTGAAGCTTTCATAGTGTCTTAAAGTATTCAGCAGAGGTGTTTTTCTAATTTTGTCACAGTTTTATTAGACAGATAAGTACGATTTCTTGTCACAGCCACTTCTGTAGGTGCTAAAAAGCTAGAAGCAGAGAAATTCTTCAGCCTTTTCTCAACATTCTGTGAGAAGACTGTCTTTCCTATGACCTTCTTTAAACTGTTTTAAACAAGGTCACAGTTTCATAAACTTCTTGCACTCGCAAGCTGTTTTGCAAGATTGTTACGGCTTCGACTTTGAAAATATTTTGGAATAAGTATCTTAGGACTTGGCCAATTCTCTCAAGGAGTGGATGGCCGAGGAACCAATTACCTATTGCCACTCAACACACTTTTGTGATCTATCCTATATAGTAGTCAGAAAATTATTAAAGAAAAGCTTTGGCTTCCACTGTTCATGAGCCTGGACTCTGTGTCATTTTCTTTATGCGCCTTGGACGTAACAGCGACAATACTAAGATCAATAATGTAAAGTTTCCACATGTTCCTTAGAAGATGCTATTTTAGAGCAAGGCAATGCATACATAGGCAACATATATACACTGATTACACAACTGTGGTTTGGATAAATTTTTTCATAACTGGGTTTATTTTTTCCTCCATTCTATTACACAAATCTGCTTTAAAATAAAAACACAGCCGTCTGTAAAAGATAAAAAAGAAGTAAACATACCCTCTCAGAATACCTTTTTTTTTCTTCGTCTCTGTGTGTGGGGGTTTTAGTGACAGATGCCTTTTACATTCCTGACTATCCCACAAGAAAGAACAGCAAACTAATTCTACAGTGCTCAAAGTTGAGACCTTCACATCTCATCTGACCTCTAACAGGCTATTTCTATCAAAGATTGCAACTCAGTCTTCCTTACTCACAGTGCCCAGTGAGTTCTAGCGCGCACCAGTCAGAAAGAACACTGACGGTCAATGGCAAGGGCCAGCCATCCCATCGTGTCAATGAATTACAGAATTACAGAATATGCTGAGTTGGAAGGGACCCATCAGGATCATGAAGTCCAACCCCCAGCCCTGCACAGCACCATCCCCAAGAGTCACACCACGTGCCTGAGAGTGTTTTCCAAATGGTTCTTGAACTCTGTCAGGCTGGTGCTGTGACCACTTCCCTGGCAGTTTGTTCCAGTCCCCAAACACCCTCTGGGTGAAGAATCTTTTTCTAATATCCAACCTAAACCTCCCCTGACACAACTTCAGGCCATTCCCTCAGGTCTTATCACTAGACTGAACTCAATTATACGATTAGACAAAAAACCTGCTGTGAGGGACAGAGAGAACAAACAACAAAAAAAGCTGGTGCCATTCCCTTTGTTTGCAATTCCCCCACCCCTTCTAAGTTTCCTAGGGTGTTCTGAAAAAGTAACCAAGGGGTAGCTGGCAACCCAGATGCAATAAAGATGGGAGTGAAAAGACAGAAGAGATATGAGATGTAAACAGTGGGTTTATATTTCTTGAGATGTAAATATCATTTCTAAAACTTG
This sequence comes from Struthidea cinerea, assembly GCA_013397865.1. Lineage (NCBI taxonomy): Eukaryota > Metazoa > Chordata > Aves > Passeriformes > Corcoracidae > Struthidea > Struthidea cinerea. The sequence continues at coordinate 2,118,532 of VZTI01002070.1, read as the reverse complement.
CCCAGAAGTTCAAAATCTGGCAAAGGACAGTAATGAACATCTTCAACACTGAACCACTTAATTAAATATGACATTAATGGGAACCATTTAATGTATTTCAGATCTGCTTTGATGGCCATTTTAATTAGATTGTTGATCTGCTGCTGACAGCATCAGAAAACCAAGGCTTGAAATACAGAACCTCATCAGATGTTGCCGGATCTCAATTTCCATGTATAATTAATGAGACAAGTTTTTCTCTGGACACCGCTTGTAGGAAGGTAATTTGATTTACATGTCAGGCACATGGGTATTCACTGGCAACTCTCCAGACTGTGACCCAAGCACAAGGGCCTTTTCCTCTGATGGGCTCCAGTGGTGGGCTGCTGCAGCTGCTGTGACAGCCTCTCCCTGATTACAGGGCTAATAGGTAACTGGTCTGATTTAAAAGTCTGTTGTTTGTCACTGCATGTGTGGACAAGAAGGTTAGATGAATTCTAATGGAAAGAAGAGTAAAGGTTACAAATACCCCTCATAAACAATCAAAATTCCAGCAGAACTAAAACCTTCTATGAGAAATAGTACCCTACCCATTTTGATTTCATATGTAGGATGCCATCTCCCTCTGTCTTTCTAGAGACCTAAAGAAATTAGAGGTCAGACTCTTTTGAACTCAAAAGAAAAAAGGGAAGGAGAGTAATTTTTCTACAACTGTGTTAGATGGATACTTCTGAATGACTTTGAAACTGGAGGAAAAATAAAACTTAAAAACCTCAGTACCTTGAAAGGGAAACTACACCTAACTTCATCATTTCAAGTACATGGCTAGTCACTAACCTTTAGAAATGCACACACATATTTCAATTCATAATGCAACATTTGACTGTCAAAAAGTTTTAAAGTCCACCTGTCTGCAAAAGTTGAGGCATTGAGCAGACAGAATTTGTGCCACCATCCTCTGTCACCTAGAAAATTCTGGCAGTCCAACGGCTTTTACTGTAAAGTTCCACTACTGCAATAGGCATGATTTAAGGAACTCTATCTTCCTTTGCTAGGAGAGCAAAGATCAGCTCAGTAATAAATAAGAATGAGACTGAAAACAAAGTGAGTAATTTCAAAGGGTCATTTATACCTTCACTGCTGTGCCTTGTACTTGTCATCCAGCCTCAAGAAAGGTTCAGTAGAAATTATGAGCAAAGACTTTTGGAGAATAAAGCTTTCCATGCAGTGGAGGTATCAAAAAAAGTCCTAAATGCTATTTCATTAAAAAGATCAATGAAAATATGGCACAATCCATTTATTCAAGTGAGAACCTAGTTCGTAGCAAATCCATTATAAATAGTAAGCACTTCACACTTCCCTTCAGTATTGTATTATGGAACATGATGGATGAAATCTTCAAAATCTGTAGCAACATATAGAAATTTGTCTGGAAATCTCCATTAAAGCTCATAAATCAGAAACAAAGGCTTATGAAATTGGAAAGCTGGCAATGAGACACAGTGCAAAAACAAGTTGTTGACTTGTTTTTTACATACACTTCTTAAGCTCTGAAACTCCTTGTCATAATATACAAATAATTAGTTAGGATTCAGATAAGTGAATTGAGCTTCTGTAGCTAGCTAAGGCCTTTAAATCCCATGACATAAATCAGAAAGAAATGTAAGGAAAGGGGAAAAAGCAGAATATATGTAAAATCGAACGTGGCCTGTACAATTAATAAGTCTGAGAGACTCCATTGTTCCTTGCTCTTCAGTAAAGTCCACTGCTTGTAATAATCTCTTTCTTCTACAAAACTGAATTCAGCTGTTACTATGTTGTCTAGTGTTTTGTTTCAGGCCTGGAGTGCAATTCTGAAGCAAATGTCCCCATCAACCCCAGACCCCACCCTAAACACCTCCCTCTGTGGCACTAGTGACACCCAGACCCTTTCCATTTTTATGGAGTGCACTTGACAGCATTTGGCTGTGGCTGTGCACCTATTATCCTAAATTCCACTATCATGTGAACAGACTTCAGATGTTAGGAAAAGACATGATGAGGGACTGTCTTCACTGCAGATGGCAATGGGGTCCAGTGAGATGAAGTGCTTGGCATTGTGGGCAGCAGGTTAAAAACATCCATAACAGGTTGCGAAAAATAACAATCCTTTGGAGATGTACTGGGGCAGGAGCTCCAGCTTTTTCAAATCCCACATCAAAGATCCTGTGTACAAAAGGCAACACTGTCCTCTTGTTAGCAACTTGCCAGGTTGCCAAGTCTGGCTATTTAGTCTATTCATCACTTTCATCTACTCTTCTTTCTTCTCTTTCCCCATTCATTGCCTTTCTTCTTGCTCATTCGCACGTCCCTCTGCCAGAAGACTCTCTCTTTCTGATTTTCTTGCGCCTTTTCCACTCACTGTGCTTCTGCAGAGGATGCAGAGATGAAGGAAATATGTGTTGTTCACAGGTCACTGTAATGTGACCCTCAGAAAGAAAGGGAAGGAAGTAATTGTTCCCTTCAAGAAATGAGCAGTAATTATGCTATGTGTAAAAATGAAGTAAGGGCTTGAATTGACTTGTAATCTTTAAGATTAAAGACTCTGTGCACAGCAACTGATGTTTTCTTCAGACAAAACCCTAGGTCCTCCATTTATATGTTTTTGCTTTATCTCTTCATCTTATCCCCATTTGAATTTTCCTGACTTCAGGAGTGGTAGATAATTAAAACACCTACATGAAGTACATTATTAACCCAACCAAATATCACCTGAACTACTGAAAGGAATAAGTGGTGTGTGATCATCAGACTAGCAGCTGAAGTCACCATTAAGTTAACAGCTGTGTACATTATTCTATTGACATCATTTATTGGAACAAAGATCCACATTTCAACCTGCATCTCAGCCCGGAGGAGGGATGGCTGAAAGAGATGGAGCAGCATGGGAGTAGATTGCACAAATACTTCCATTATTGCAATAAAATACTTTAGATCTGAAATATTCTGTCAACCATATTTTAAAAAAGGCAGAGGAAAATGAAACACCAGGCTACCACATACCAGGTCTTCTCAGTTTTTAACTTGGCTGTTTAAACTAAAACTTCATTATTATTTAATTTGTTGGGTTTTTTTTTAATGTAAATGACAGTCTTTGCCTGTAAGGGGTAGCCTATATCAGTGTTTCAGGAGACTTTGCACCTCTTGCAGCTCCCTTTGCTGGGAAGGATTTCCCTCTGTAGACTTGCTTGGGTGTCTAACTTGTATTAACCCTATCAACAACTGAAGGGACAAGTGGCAACAAGGCAAAGGATGAAGCAAGTGCAATTGATGCTGAAAAAGGCTGGACAGTATTAATCCCAGGAAGTGACTGACAGCCTGGGGGACTGGCACGGGAGTGTTAATCCCAAAGAAAACAATTCACAACCCTGTATGAGCATGTAGTTATAAAACAGGGATAAGTGCAGCGTCTATGACTGGAGGAGAATGGAGGCTGACAATGTGAATAACTGGAAGAGGTTTTTGCAGCCTGCCTATGTAAAATAAGGATTTCAGAGAAAGCAGGCTGTACAACAGTGCAGTCATGATCTGGACAACCCCCTGTGGAAAGCTCAGCAGTCATCCCTGGCTGTGCACTCCTGTTTGCGGGCAGATACTTCAGGAAAGAGGACTCAAAATTCACCTGTAGCAGAAGACTTTCACCTCTCAGCTACCCTTCTTAGCAAGTGTAACGTGCTGTAAACTATACTCCAATAATGTTTCCTGAAGGAAAGCAACAGTAGGTGGCAACAGTTTGTGGGTTTTGCACTTTTAGTTTAGTTGGGTCTATTTTGGAGCATTTACAATAAAAAAAGTATTTACATTTGGCACCTAGCATATCAACTAATCATTTAACTACAAACTTCTGCCAGGAGATGAATACCTGTTGATCATATCAATATATACATATTCTATATATCTCAAGGCAAGTTTTAGTAAGCTATTTTTTCACATTGACCTAATTAGAGGAGTCTATGAAAGCCTTGAGCTAGGAAATGTCTATCTTCTGCACATGATGCAAACCTGTGAAAAATTCAAGAAAATCATAGGCTTCCCAGTTAATTATGGTGAATTATGAGCATTTCACATCTGGAAAATGCCCTTCAAGCTAAACTGTTATATAACAATTTCCCATCCAAATACCTGCTTTCTTCTGACTCAGTGTTAACATATTGATAAATTTAATGCTCATGCTTGCAAGAAAGAGAGAACCATAAACACAGATGTCAACTGTGTGTGTGTGGCCCTGAATATGCCTTTTTTTTGAGTAACAGTATCTTCATATGAAGTTTATCAATAAATAAATACATATTTTTAATGCATGTTCAACAGCAGTACCAACAGATGGTCATCTTAAAAAGGCTTAAAAAATGCCTGTCGTTGGCCACCCCACCGGCCTAGGTAGTGACTGGTTCATTATGGCTGATACTGCAGTCACAGCATAAAATATCCTTCAGCTGGATGAATTTCTCCTGCTTCTTCACCTCTCCCTTACCTTGCACTCCCGGTGGGATCCCACCCACAGTGAAGGCATCCTAGTTTGAAGTTTCTGTTTCCTCATACTGCTGTCTTGTATAAAACCAGAGAGAGAGAAGACAAATCACTACACTGGGTTGACAGCAGCTCAGCAACCAACCAGAAAACCCCAGCTTTGGCAAAGTGGGCAGCCCAGTGGTGCCCCGAGGGTCAGTGTCAGAGCATGCTTTCTTCACTGTTTGCATTTGCTTACAAAAACAAATGAATGGGGAAAATTGGGCAGTGATTGTCTCTACTCATGCATGCAGCTGGTAGTAGGCAAATGACAATAAATTAAACAAATACATAGCTTATGATCTCTACTCCCTGCCTCATGAAAAGCCTTCCAGAAGGTTTTGGTTGATAGGGTATATCTGCAGTGGTATGAACTGTCCATTTTGATGACAAATTTCCTTTGAGCATCTCAGAGGAATCCACAGATATTGATTAAACTTCATAATGCCCTAAAGTATCTCAGATTTCTGATCCTATATAACAGTTGAGTAGCCTGAAGGGCAGAGAGAAGTTTTGTGCAAGGTCATAAAATGAAATATTGACAGGATTAGAAATAGGAATCATGGTATGAGTCTTGCTTAAATACAGTGCCTTTCAAGAACGAGAGGACACATACTGCAATCGTGGTTCTCATTTCCCAAAGCTTTCCCATATAAAATATACTATAACAACTGACAGAATGGAGAAGAAAATGCGCAGCATCATGCAGAGGCATTTTATGAGATTGTGAGAGGGTTTCCAGCCCAATTGTTTTTATTCCTTTTAAATAAGGGAGAAAGATCAGAAAAGAAAAAAGGAAAAACATTGAGTAGTTATCTTCCAGCTAACAAATGACAGCAAGAATTGGGAAAGGACATGCCACTTTTATATGCCACAATTTTTCTTTTTATTTTCCAAACGTCACACCTAAGGAAGAAGAGGATATGAATCTTCTGTTCATGACAGAATTACCTTAGGCAATTTTCACCTAAACTTCTAGAGCTGGTTGAAAAGTTTTCCATAACAAAATTGAAAATGTTTGCGGCATATTTTTATACCTGAATAGAGAATTAAAGTGGATGTACTGTTTTTCCCCTTGCCCCTTATACCTTTTCCTGCTCCTCTCTCCCCTTTCTACTTTCAAGCTGGATAAGGTAAAATGGATGAAGAAAGTAAGGAAGAAGAAAATTAACAGGATTTGGATAAAAAAAAGGGGCATGGGATTTTGAACATTATAACACGCAGTCAGGAAAAAAAACCCTACAGAAATGAGATATTAAAGGAATTAAAGTCTTGAAATAATGTTTTTCATTGCATTCATATCTAAACATGGCAAAAAGTGTCAGGCTATATGAATCTCAAGCCAAAAATATAAATCAGTAATGTTACAAGTTTTCTTTTTCTTGGTATACAAAGTTTCCAGAAAATTAATATTTTGCTATTTCCCCCGAATTATGATTACTGGGTGTTATTTTCTTCTTAAATTTAAAAGTAAATTCTTATCCTAAAATATATATTAAAGTTTATGAATTGAGAGAAGTTCTACCAATGCTTCTAAGATTTTGAGAATGATGAATGTGATCTGCCACCCCATTAAACCTCAATAACAAAGTGATGAATGAGACCTGGTGTTTTAAATAAGGCACCATTTCTGGAAACTGTGAGCAACTTGTACAGCTCAGGTAAGTCCAGTAAGTGATTTTCATTAGTTTTAGGACATCCCAGCCTGCAGCCTCCTGCAGGACTGGATGGTGCCTTTTTGAGGGGCTGGATCCCCCTGCAGTCATCTTGCCGTATGTCTCACAGAGCATCAGCTGGAGTCAATGTTCTGCTTCCTCCATTGCTCTCCAGCTATGATTAGGGTATTCAAAAATGCAAGGTGCAATGGATCTGCAGTGCCATATTATGTTTATGGCTTCTCAGGGATAGTGCAGGGGATCAGGACTTAAAGGCTTGTGGGACACAGTGATACCCCTGCTCCCTCCTTGTATTTTCATGCCAAATTACATTATCTGTGTTATTTTCTATTCAAACTTGCACAACACCACTGCAAAAACTATTACCTCTTTATCTTACTCCAACTGGAATGCAAAAATAATTTGGTTGCATTACTTATTTACTGTATCACTTATCATAAATGTTGTGAGGATCACAAAGAGGGACTAGAGATTGGAGCACATGATGTAGGATCAACGACAGGGACAGCTGGGTTTGCTTACTCCAGAGAAGAGAAGACAAAAGGAGATTTAATTGCTATCCTCCCCTCTCCAGAGGGAGAATATGAAAATTCAGATTCTTCCTAGAAGTGCACAATGAAGAGGTGACACTCACAAGTATGCACAAGCAAGGAAACTGGATATGAGGAAAAAACAAGAGTGGTTCAATGCAAGAACAGATTGCCCAGAGAATCTGGGTATCTCTATTCTTGGAGATTTTCAAATTTCAGCTGGGAATATCTCTGTGCAACCTGCTCTGATATTTAAGTTGGGCCTACTTTGAGCAGGGGCTGGACAAAAAGAGACCTTAAAAGATTTACTTTAATGTAGATTCTGATTATTTTTTGTGAATGCACCTGAGTATCATTCTGAACCTGAAAATAAGTAAAGGGAATTACTCTTTTAAAGTGTTTTCCGTTTATACCATGAATATAATTTCTTGCAAAGAGCACAACAGTAAGAGAAGTTATTTTGTAAAACATTGGAAGGAGAAATTAAGGTTTTATAGCTTCTGCATTTGCTAAGCCCAAGCATTGCCTACACGGCTTTCAAAGCAGAGATTCACAACGCAAACACTTTGCCACTTGAGAGATTCCCTAGACTATCATCACCTTTTGTTTCTAATCAACACAAGAAGCTTATCAAAATTTATCAATAAAACAGGTAATGAATCCCAGTGCAAAGTATAATGCAAGCAGGGGTTAATTAGAAAAGGGAAAGGTGAGGTTGCAAAGCTGTCCTTATGTAAATCCAGATCCCTGACTCTGTAAATGAGGGATGAGGGCTTTGGAAGCATCACCTGCAGTTTTGGCTATCAGCTAAGCTGTACGCTGCTTTTCAATTATTGCAAAGCCCAGTCAGAAGGGTTTGGAAGGCAGTGCTCAGAAAGATTTCCTGAGGAAAGACTATTGTGGAATCGTGCAGGGTAGGATGAAAATTGGGATTTGGATAACTAAGCAACCATCTGGATCAGACTGTTAAAAAAACCATACCAAGGAACATCCACCACAGCTTTTATCTGGATGTTAATCCAAGTGCTCATAGTGAAACATTTATTCTCCTCAACGATTTTTATTCCCATTGCTGGTATCATTCCTGTAGCCAAGAGGAGTCAGGAGATATAGGACACTGACAGGGAAAAATTGGAATATGAGGAAACTCAGGAAAATGTGAAATAAATTGCAGGTGGGTAGTGAGAATGAGATAAAATGTTTGGCAGGGAACTTTGTCAGACTTATTACTTTATATTATTCCCAACCTTAAATAGTTCTCAAATGACAGCCACTGTAGTACAAACTATCCTCCCCTCATGTGACAAACTCCTAGACTCTAAATGCATGAGAAACTAAGATTCAGTAAGTCATTTTCTAGCTCTAACTGGAGGATTCAGACACTTCTTTCCTTCATTATGCATTAAGCTCATCTGTTGTACTCACTAGGACATAAACAAGAATGTCAAGCCTAGCTCAGAGTTTTATATAAAATGATTTATAGGATGGAATTGGTTGAGACTGTTATCAGAAGAAACCCCAGAGACCTTTTCAGAGCCAATAGAAATACATAAAATTGGGTAGCCCCAAGGGTATACATAACCTTAAGTGACCTAGTGCCTGTGTTGCTTCTCACTGACATTATCCCACATTAATGCAAATTTGTAAATGTGGATTCACGATGTGAATTCATTGGTTACATTACTGCTGATTTATTGCTGTTTATAAAAAGAGGACAGTCCCCAGCTAGACTTAAATTGCCTCTAGGAGCTTCTTGTAGTGTTCTCTGCTACGGGGCAAGTGGAGTGAGACTGCACATCACCCTTGGGGTCAGTAAAAGTTGGGGGAATATATGAACTTACTTTGCTGTCCAAGAACTTGTTCTGGGTTGACAGAAAACTATGCCCAGTAATGCTTTTAATCCCCTTTTAGGCTGGTTAGGGCTTTCCATACTCATTCAAGCTGAAGGCAAGGTTTCAACATGGGAAACATTTCAGTGGGAAGTTTCCTCACTTGCAGCAGCACATACAGACTGGAATTAAATTTTGAGCCTTTCCAGCAATTCTGTACATTCAGGTGTATTATCGAAGCTTATTGTTGGCCTCCTTCCACACACAGCACACCAATGAGATGGGCTGCTGGCAAAAAAAGTAGAAAAACGACAGTTTGAGGAAGAGCTCTGTGTCAGAGATATCACAATCTAAGAAATTATGACTGAAAATTAGTATTCTTATGCCATATAAACTATTGCAAATATTTGCATATAAGTACACGAATGTGCAGACATAATGCTTGTTCATTAAAATCACCTTCATTTTAAAGTCCTAAATCCCTGTAAAGCCTCTACACAGCTTTTACTCTTTTTCCATTCCTCTAGGTGAGAAAATAAATGGGTTTTTTCTAGGGTGATATATGTCACTTCTCAATCACCTGCACACCACCAGTTGTCTCCATTTCATGGGAGATAAATAAAAGCCTTTGGACTTGTCTTAAGTATCATGAATCACAGTCTATTCGATTCAGTGCTTTACTCATCACAGCTCTCACATTTTCTGCTCTGGACTGCAAAGTGTTTCCTTCCTAAGGAGAAGCCAATGTTGCTGCTGTCACAGTGGAAAGAGTTTGCAGAGACTCTACACCTTGCACTTTAGATAACTTTTCTGAGAGGATTTAATGTCTTTTCACGTACTTCAGACTGCCTTTTTCTGCAGCAAACATCTGCTCAGTTTAAAAATTTCTCATTGCTTTTAGGATATTAGGTGATTTCAAAGCAAAGGTGTCTTGGTAAACTTGTGTACTCAATACACATAGTTACTACCTATGTTTAAAATATTACAGCTGTCATTGGAAGCCACCTTTCAGTCAGTGTTAGTCAGCATAAAGTGACAGAACAACTCTGCAGACATTTATCATTCTAATTACTGCTCAGTAGTACATTATTCTCTGCTCAGTCTTTTTGTACAAGAAAAAATAAGCATTGTACAGTGTGCCTTTCCTTGGGAACTTTAATACTATTGTTGATGGCTTACTATTAAAAAGTGTAAACAGTTTTTCTTTTTTCATACAAGTCTTGATGCTGAATACATATTTCCATAATGAGGTTTTTTGAAATCACACAGAGAGAGTCAGACAAAAAGTACAAGTAACATTTCTGCTGCCATTTTCTATCATAGTGTTGTGACTAAACCACAAGATTCCTTAGACTTTCTGGGCTAAATTTGTAGTATCTATTCTGAAACTGACTTTGTCAATCAGCTTGTGGGCTGATTTTAATATAACATTGAACCATTCAGTTCTGGTGTCTGCTGAGGAGTAACATAATTTTACATGGAGGATAGAAGATAGGTCTCTCGCCCAAACAAAGGACTTGCACTTAAATGCGGACACGTTAAAAAATTATTAATAGGAGAAAAAAAAAGAGAGAGTTTAAAAACTGGACTTAAACATATAAATCATTGTGTCTACATGGAGACTTTGCCTGGACTCCTTTCCCCTTCAAAACCTCGGTCTCTGCAGGATGAAGACGTTCCAGAGCAGTCTGTGCTTTTTTCTTTATTGAGTGCACTTAGGGAGGTGATGAAATGCCTGTAATAACCATAACAAAGGTTATGCAGAGTCTGATTCTGCAGAGTGCATCCAGCAGCACCCAGACATAAAGGGTTTTGTTTCCTTAAGTCTTCTGTGCTCCAAGGGCCTTTGTATGGATGGGATCTGCAGCACCTTCTTGGACTTTCATTTAATATCTATCAACAAAATCTGTTATGAAGAATGCTCACATTAGGTTTGATTTTTTTTTTCTCTTTAGTACTTCATATTTTAAATGTTTAAGTATTTAAAATCTTTTCACAAAGATTTTTGGATCATTATGGATGGAGTGTCTTTTGGCTTATTGCAGGGAAAACAGGATCTGTTTGCTGTTTGGAGAGGAATCTCATATAATCCTTTATTAATATTCCAGGAATGGTATTGACTGTCAATGTATTCTCATCAGTCTAAAGGTCTCCTTTTTTTTTCTCCTTTTGAATTAACATAACTAATGACAAGTAGCAGTAAAGCTTTGAAGACAAAAGCCACTTCAGTCCTTTATAGCTGGCAATACCTCTGCCTTCATATACTTATGCAGGAAGTTAAAAAAACTCAGAGCACAAAGGAAAGTTAGCATCCAGGAGGTGTGATTTATCTGCTTCTGGCTCCTGCACTCATCTGCTGTCAGGCTTAGAAAATGTTTGTAGCTGCAGCTTTCAAGGCACAAATCAGCTGTAAATCCTTTACCAAAGACTCCCAGGTGAAAGGCTGGAGAGGTGGAGGGGCTGAGCAGGGGACACGGAGCAGAGGACCTGGAGAGGCAGGGGAAACCCAGCAAGAGACTAGTGGCTTTTAAATATCCCAGCTGGCTGGGGGAAATTGTAGATAACAAAATACTTCTAGATAATTCCACTGTTCTCTCCAAGAAGCTACTGCTATAAATTTCTCATCATTTGAAAGAGATGAAAAAAGTCTGAACTCTTCAGAGTTGGGCCAGATAGTCTCAGCAGGATATGTTTCTTAGTGCCTAGCTTGCAGTAAACATCAGCTATTGACACAAAATATATCCAGTATGGAAAGAAATGCATCAATTGTCTCTTACAAAAAACAGAACCTCATCTAAGAGTTTCATAGAAATAGTCTGGAGAAGGATTCTGTAAGAGAACAAAGACCTAGATGCTGACTGCATCTTCCTTTGCCAAAGTCTCTGGTAAGCTGGGAACACTAGGCAAACCTCTGGGAATGACTGCAGAAATGGCTTCTGTCACAATGCTCCCAGGGGCCGTTGTGGTGAGAAACCATCACACATCAGCACAGAGCAACGCCTGGGGAGGCACTGGCTGAGCAAAATTGCTCTGGCACCAGCATCCTCATAGTGCATTTACCAGTATTTCTCATGGCCCTCAAACATCCACCCCAAGAAGGGCCCTTATGCTTCTTGTCCATGTCAGCTGTTTATCTAATACAAAATTCATGTCTGCACAAGAAAAATTAATTATTTTGTATTTTTTCAATCTCCTTTGTCCTTCCCCAACTTGTTTCTCTCTTACTTACATTTTAATTCTTCCTTTAGCTCTGATTATTTCCCTCAAAATTCCCATTAAGCAAGCATTCAGCATGTGGCAAGTGCTACCCTCAAAATCCCAAACACCCACACACCAGCAACCAGGTGAAATTAAACCAGGGCAGGCAAGAAAAGTTATGAAAGTTTTAAACCGTGAATGCTTCCAGAGAAGTTGCAGATACTTGGAAAAATCTGGACTGAAGGAAAGATAAAACACAGTTTACAAACAAGTAAAGGAAGTAAAATCTATAAATCTGTCAAACCAGCAGAACTGAAGCTGCAACCTACATCAAGGAAATGGCTTTTAATATTTTCTCAAAGGGAAAAAAATATTAAATAAAATCATATTCAGAGCAAATCACTTGTCAGAAGCTTCCTCCTGAACTCCTACTAAGGTAGCAATAGATTAAAATCTAAAGTGGACCAAGTACACCTTTGTATCTCGGAATGGCAGGTATTGGTGACAAGGTAGGAAAGCCTTTTCTATAGCAGGTGGAGCCATCAATTTCTTAGAATCACTTTGAACATTTCCACTTAAAAAATTTACTTGCTACTAAAGTGAGCTAGAACATTGTCAACTCACCCTTGAACTATCCTGCTCTTTTCTTATGACACAAAATATTTTCATGGCTGAATTGAGGTTTATAACAGAGTGCAAAAAGTACTGTCTGGTTGAATTCCTGAGAGTAAGGATGCAATATTCTGTAGACTTAGCTGGACTAAGCAGCTACTGACTCACTGGTAGTTGTGAGGGACAGGACTGGATAATCCTTACTGCCTGAAATCCAGAGGAGAGAATGATGTATTGGTTTGGGAATGGCATTTTTGCTATCCTCTCTAAGGCTCCTAAATATACCACCACTGAATATATCAACATTTTATTGACTTTGTAAAGAGGGTGCCTCAGCAAAGAGGAAGCAAAAACAAAGATGAGGAACTAATGCAATAAATAACTATAAATGGTTATGGTTTTTTGATGAAAGTTAAAGTTGGGATCTGTTGTATTCCCATGGATTAGTTCACAGGCACACTGGGAAGCACAGAACTGGCAGCTGCAACTTGTGGCATCATTAAATACTTATGCTTGTTGCCCTCACAAGCTGCTTTGAGAAAGCAAAGCTTCTAAAATGTTAGCAGAAAGCATTCCCTGCAATTCCAGTCTCTGACAAACAGCTCACAGAAGCTCTTATTATGAGTAGTATGCCATAGTTAGACAGATAAGGCAGACTTGCTGCTGTCTGGATCTGGAAGTTACCACCTAAACACTTGGGTCCCTACATGTTTTAATCTATGAAAAGGGATATAATCCCCAAGACTGATGGGTAATGAAACATTTTGTGCTTGCTACACCACTGTTGTGAAGGAGAGTCCCATGGCTACATCTCAGTACCTCAAAGACGGAACTCTAACTTCTTTTTATTTTAACACTATACTTATGGATCATCTGTAGAATGATTCTTATACAGAGCATGAAAACATAAAGGATTCACAATATATAGATATATTTTATAAAAAAATATAAATATACAAATATAAAAATACAAAAATATTTTTAAAAATATATATATATATTCTCTGTAGTT
>VZTI01002070.1:2032696-2105117 GCA_013397865.1 Struthidea cinerea | reverse complement strand
TATATAAATATATTTTATAAAAATACAAAAATATTTTTTAAAAAAAAATATATATATATTCTCTGTAGTTCTCTGTAGGCTTCATTCCATGCATGTTTGAAATCTGAAGCAGGCCACTAGAGGAAAATGTGCTTTCATTGATAGATGGGCAAACAGCTCAGGGACATCCTGAGCTTTAATATCAGACCATATGCAGCCTCAGTTATTTTTCTTTGGATGCTTTCCATTTTTTCCCAAGCTGTATGAAGAACTAATTTGATTTCCCTTTCATTGCTCTGGCACAGACACTTAGGCTTCTGAAAATCAGTTAATTACGCAAAGCACTTTCTTTTAAATTCTACCAGTTTCAAATCACCATGGATATGTGGGGACAAAGGACAGGAGGCACAGAAGAACTGGCCCACTGTACACTGTGAAACATACTATTAGGCAGTATCAACCCAAGGAAAGTATCATTCTGTTCCACAGAGACTCTTTAAAAAAAATTAATTCTCTCTCTCTCTTTTTAACAAGCTTCATTTCCAGTGTGCTACTTTGTTTCAAATTCATTCTTTCTCTTTTCTTTTCCACAACTCTTACATGGCTGTTGCTTTCTTCATAAAACTTTTTTCCATTGGATTAATTCATTCTCTTTCTTATCTGTCGGAGTTCATTATATCAGGTGATCAAAATAATTAGTCTACTAAAAAAATTGTGTGTACAGACAGAGCTGATCTGTGCTGCTCCTTTTAAGTGCAAAAATTCTTTGGTCCTGGGGTGACATGAAGGTTATCATGGACTGGCAAAATTTTTCCAATATAACCCTGGAAGCTTCTAATGAGCTAACATCATTACTAAATTTCTGAATGTCCCCTCTCTGCACCGCTGTCATGTAATATGGCAGCTGAAAGAAAAAAAGATATAGAAGGAAAAGGAAAAGGGGAAAAGGAAAAAAGAAAAGGAAAAAAAGGAAAAGGAAAAGGGTTTTTTTTGTGTCTAAGTCGAGCAAGCATCTGCACAACTAGCCCTGTTTGAGACTACCATGAAAATAAGTCAAGCAAGACCCTGACCACTCACTATCCCATCCCACAGAACCAAAACTTAGGTTTGGGAATCCAAACAGTGCTTTCTCTGTCCCTGTTACATGGACTTGTACAAACAGTTCATCCAGGAATATTACATAGATAAATGGGCCACTAAACTCTGGCATGGAACTTTGGGGTGCATCAGGGATGAGTGGGTGAAGCTGGAATGCACAAATGTGGCAAGATTTCTGGAAGGGGAAGAAAAGTTTAGAAATATCTACATAAGTGCACTTTGTGTTTCAGGAGAGAAGGATTGGTTTGTGCTCTTTTACCACTCATATTTTTAAATCTTGATAAAGAAAGATTGAGAAGATTACATTCAGCCTGAAAAAGAATGAATCTCTTACTGAGTAGCTGATCAGAGGTGCTGAGAAGTGACAGTTCTCAATCTTGAGGACTGAGGAACCCAGCAGATCACTGAATGCAGCACCTCCACTAGAGGGAAATACTGGCCATAGAGAAAAAATGAAAGTGACTGCATAAGAGTTGATAGAAAACATTTAAAGGCTTCTACAGATCATTGCATTCAGTAAAATAAAAACTTAGAGGTTTTCTGAAAGCTTCGGAAGTAAAAAAGTGTTTGACTTATTGTTATAATGGTGATACACACTGAAACTCATCTTAATCTCTCAAGAAAAAGCAACTCTCAGGGACCCAGGAAAGAATTAATACAAATATCTAAATCCTCTTAGACATGTGCCTGAGTGGCAGCTGCACCAGCAGCAGCCCCAGGACCCCAGCAAGGACATGGCAGGCAGGGGCCAAGTCAGTGCCTCACAGCGTTGTCCCTCTGCTCTTTGGTGGCATAGTTCCTCTCCTGCTTGAATCCTAATGAGTTCCCATGAGCAGAGCACGTGATAAAGATTTCCAGCAACACTAAGCCCTCATGCTTAAGGTACGCTAGCTTGGAGGTCCCAGCAGAGCTGTCCTCAGAGGTAGCGTGTCTTGAAAAAGAGCTTTGAAAACATCTCCCACTTGTAGGTGATTGGCTTCAGTTCTGCAGTACAGCTGCAATTATTTAGTGTGCAAGGATACATACCAGGGTGTGAGGGAGCCCCCAAGTGCTGCTGTTAGGGGGAAAACAGCAGGATTAGAACAAGGAGGGCTGAAGCCAAGAGCCAGGAGCTGGAAAGATGCACTGTGATGAGGACCTTGGCAAGAGCATGCTTGGGACCACAGACAAGGAATCACAGAGTTCGGCATAAAAGGAAAAGGAGAGCGTGTGGGCACAGGCAGGGTTGGGAGGTCAGAGGGGCCAACTCTGCCCAGGGTAGGGGGACACCAAGCAGGGTGTCCAGTCCTGGGTGCATCCAGCGTACTGCTGCTCTTGGGGATGCAGCCCGCAACCACAGGCAAGCCGCATTCCTTTCCTATACCACTGCTGGGGAGAAAGGGGGAAATGTCTCAAGGTACTGACAGAAGGGCAGGAACCATCATCTGAATTTTATTGTGTTGTCTTTAGAAAGCCTCTCCATTCCTCAGTATCTTGACCTGCAGACCTGCAATGATGCTGCTTGCCTTCCTCACTGGAGAGCTGCAAAGCTTGACTCGTTATTGTTTGCAGCCTGTTTTAGAACCCTTAACTGAGATGTGCTAAAGAAGCGAAACACATTAGGTACAAAGCATGTGGATAATACTGATGCTTATACAAAATATGCTTCAATAAAAGCTTAATAACTTACCAAGAGGCAATAAACCCAAGTGTTACCTCGAATGCATTATGCATGGCTAATTTACAATTCCTGGCATGTTTCTACCTTGGAGAGACAATCAGCACACGTTATTTCAGAAAAGGTCTTCACAAATAAGCAAAATGAATATAATAGTCTCCTTAGCTGGCAAAAATCAGCATCAGTCCTGTGACCGCTGAGTCAGTTTACACCAGCTGCATAGCTGGGCCCATTTTGCTTAGAATGACCAAAATGACCAATTTTCCTCACCTGGTGGGACATTTGGCCACCAGGGCTCAGAGATGCAGCTGATGGAGGACTGAGGCTCCCCAGACAAATTTACATACTCAATTTCAGTCAAAAAGATTATGTCACATTTGTAATCTATTTCTGAATTAAAAGAAATTCTTGGAATGGCCCTTGGGAATTGAGGGCACAGTGGTATTGTGAACATTTGGAAAACTGCTATAATTACTTTTTCTATAAAAAGAATTTCCATAGCACACATTGTGGAGGACAGAATTTTTAAAGAGATGAGGAAAACTGACCTGAGTGGATTAAAGCTGAGGCACAGATTTTTAATGGAATAGGTAGAATTGGATAAAATTTTTTTAGTCTTGATGCACTGAAATAATCATTGTAGGCAGCCCTTGTCATGCAGTGAGTTGAAAATTCTGGGTCCTAATCATAGAGGTAGTTCCCTGGTCTCTAACTGCCTCTTAATGTGAAAAAATGATGGAAATAATTTTTGACATGTTCTTGCATGCTGAGAGGTCATCAATAATTAGAAGCACATTTTGTGAATTATGCTCAATTTATCAGCAGGAAGACATCCTGGAAGTTTTTTAGCCTACTTGAGCTAAAAAAAACCAACCAACCAACAACAAACCAGAGAAAATTGTGTCAATTGTCTCTAAAGACTTTTTATATTCTCACATTCTCTGAGGAAATATAGAAAATTGTATTTTTCTACATTTATTTTTCTTTTTTCACTTTAAACTACAATTGAAGTAGAGTTAAGCAAGAACACTTCAAACATTGTTCCTATACAGAATTTTGTTTATGTTCTTAAATTTCTGTGCGCTGAACAAGCCTGATGACCTGGCTGAAACTTAAGCTCATAGGTGTGCTAAGGCTAAGAACTCTCATCCCCCTTGGCTTTCTCTCTTTTGAATAGCTGCTTTTCTATACACAAGGAACCCCAAGTTCCACTTACCACATGGACTGGCTTCAAGGTCCTTCTTTTTCTGGCATCCAGCTCACTTCCCACTCCCAGCAGCTCTTCTCATGACCACACTACTCACTCCTTGAAGCAATTTGCAGTCAAGCTGTGAAGTTTCTCAGAAAACTAACACGGCCAGGAGCAAGCCATTTCTCAAGTAATTTTTCAGGCACTCCAGTCTCATAGGTAGTTCACTGAATGATGGCACAAATTATTTGCCAATCCCAGAGGGAAGGGACTGAGTGGTACAACCTCTTTGGTAGCAGCACTACATTATGCTATCCAAAGGTGGTTTCCCAGATATGCATGATACCAATATCTGTTGTAACCACTGAGCCAGCTGGTCAGCCAGAAAACCCCAAAGTGGCAGAGGCTGGCTGGTGGAAAAAACTCAGGCATTTGAAATTACCTTCTTCACCTCTGTAGAGAAAAACCTCTCCCACAATTCCTTGTGAATGGAATGTAACCTTACCCCCAGACTCTGGCTGATGGAAGCTGCCCGTGAGGGCGCACACCTGGTCTGGTCCCCCGCTCCGCCCCTTCCCTCTGCTCACTGGTTCCCCTCCCGGGTCCCGCCTTTGTACCGCCTCTATGCCCTCAGGTTATTGGGTGTGGAACACTATGTAACCTCGAGCCCACAAGGCTCCACCTCTCTGTCTCTGGCTGCATCTACTCGTCTCTACGATGAAATAAAGATGACTGTGGAGTTCTGCCACGTGGGAGAGCCTTCCTGACTCCTTGTCTCTGGTAATATTGAGCTATCCGGCTGAGGGTGTGGGGTGAGAGGGTTACCAGCGCCCACAGCAGCGCAGGGCTGAAAGGGGAATCTGCTAGCAGCTAGCCTGCACCTGAATTATCCCTCTCCAGAGATAATTTGGAGTACAAAGCAGCTCTCTCCAGTCGCCCCAATAACCCACCACCGCACCCTCATAATTTATTAAGCCAGGATATTTTAATAAGTATCAAGCTATTTTCATCCTGTCAGAGTGCCAGATTTTCAAGAAGGAAGACATGCTCTCACCCAAATGCTTGTTTCTGTTGCTCCTGCAGTGCTGAACAACTTGGTCCTGGCATGTGCAGTGGCTGCAGGGGAAAGGGGCTGTCACCATACCTCCATGCTGTGGCTATCACCCTGTTGCCAATTTTCTAACAGATCTAGCAAAATTATACGCCAGCTGATATGACAAAGACTTAATTTTCAGGTGAATCAGCAAATTATGTATACTGTGCATTTTAATTGAGCAAAGCTCAGAAATTGAAGGACTGGGCTCATACTGCACAAGGAAGTCCGTGGAAGTTACTTTGGCACCAACTCAGTGTTCAAGCTGAGCTGCATCAGTGCTATGATCCAAGAATATCCAAATGCTGTATACCCCTCTCTGAATTCTTCAACTGAGCAAATCACTCTCCTTTCCAGAAAAACATATTTTAATCACTGTAACTGATAAAATGCAGGAACACACCATGAAAAGGAAAAAAATCATCCTCTGAATGTCACGGCACAGCAGGAAAATGAGCAGGATGTTATTTAAACTGTGAAGTAATGTGCACACCTACAGTACAAATGTTCTTTATCAAGCATCATACCATCATGAAGAAGATGGCAGGCAAAAGATGTTATATAATCTCTCGCAAGAAGATGAGACAGAAATCTCAATATAAGGAAACAAAAGTATAAGAATTACTTTTACTCAGGACTGATTTTCTGCTCTTTCCCAAATGGCAGAGGGGAGAGGGAAGAAAAGTTCATGCAACGGTTAAAGAAAATTTGTGGAAAATTAGAATAAGTATCACCAAATTAAATAACCAGTTAAACTCAGTGTGCTAGTCAATCAAAAGATACAAATACCATCAGCAAATGCTGGAAAGCAGTAGAAAACAGTTGTGTGGCAAGTTGTGTCTATTACAAAATAGACAAGGAAAAATAATGGGAATATCTTTACTTTTCATATTGTTATAGTTTTATTCAGGTCATTTATGTCTACTCATAGTCAAGAGGGACCATAGGTAATATGACTGGTGACATTATTCACCACATTCCAGGTAAGGGGAGTTTTATTACTATTGTTATTTTTATTGCTATTGTTATCGTTATTGCTATTGTTATTCCTGTTCTTATTCTTCTTATTCCTATTCTCATTCTTACTTACTTACTCTTGCTGTTATTGTTTACTACTTACCACAGATGTACCAGAAAAACAAGGGCAGTAATTTTTGGTATGTCTATGTATGACTGTCCTCCTAAAAATTAAATCTTACTGCATTTTGGATCATTTAGTAACACCAGTAACTTTGTACACAGTAACCAAGCATGTAAAAAAGATAAAAGAATAAAAAATTATTTTATGTGTTTTGTTACCAGTTATAAGAGTGACTCAGTAGTCAACAAATCAAAACAAAATCATCCTTCAAATTCATCGCAGTACGAAGTTCCTTATGACATTGGTGAGCAAGCTCAATAATTTGTTTAATGAACTCAGTCACAGATGGAGACTACACTGGAGACTGTTCAGAAACAATTCTAAGTCCTTCTCAAAAAGCAGCTGTGTCAGGCATTTGGGGACTAAACTTCACACAAGAATCCACTTTGAGAGGACACAGAGCTGATTGCAGGTACCCGTGCCACATACAGCTGTTTGTCAAAGCAAAGGGAGCAGGGAGGGGAAACAATGATTTGTACCTGAAAAAGCACTGCTTCTTAATTCCTGCTGGTTTCATTCTGGGCAGGGGGAAGGAAACCAATCTCTCAGGCAGTGTCCTAAACCATGAGACAAAAGGCAGTAAATCAATGGGGCTACAGTCCTTTTCTCTCAATAATCTAATTCTTTCTCTACATAACCTTTTCAAAATGGACTTGCGGGGAGATGCCCACACTGAGATTCCATCTCTCTTCCAGGCGCTTTCCACAGGGGCTCTGCTTCCCACAGTATGCCAGCACAGACAGCATGCTGCTTGCAGTGGTACGGACATTTTCTGGACTCTTGGCTCTAATTCAGGTTTAAGATCGTCTGCAATCTATAAGGCACCCCATCACAGGGTGGAAAAGCAGATGTCCCTCCTGGAGGGAGGGAGAATTGCTCCTTCCTCCTGGAGGAAGATGTCTTCCTGGAGGGAGGAAGAATTGTTGTCTGAGTGCTCCCTTTGATGGCTAAGCCGCATGAGGAGTAGGGATGGAAACAAGGCACCAGCTGTGTTTCCTGCAGGAGCTGGTCCCATCCAGGGACAGGTTTTCAGCCACTCCCTGAGCTGCATGCTCACGGGAGTCCCGTGCCCCATGCCCTGTGCCTTGTGCCATGGTCCTGGTTGCACAGAGGATTTGGCAGAAGCCAGCCCAGCACCCTGCTGTCCCCAGTATAGAGCTGCTGCCGTGCTGGGGACAGTTTTAGACAAGCTTGGTCGCAAACTTGGATCTAAACAGCCAAAGTCTACTGACATCTCATTTCAGGCTCCTTTGCCTGATACGCTGTTCTGAGCCCAGATTTTCTGACTCCTAGTTCAGATGTCCTTTTTAATATTTTTTAAACCAACGTTTTTATTTTTGTTGTAATTATTTAGAAGGTTTCATTTGCTCCTCACTATTCTCCCAGAGACTTTCACATCATTCAATCTTTGAACTGTTTTTGGCAGGGAAATTGTTTTGTTTTTCTTCTTGAGCAAATGAGCTCTGCTCTTTTGTTTTTATTGATAAGGGCATTCCACACATCACTGGTAATACTGATTCAGCACAGAGAAATAGCTCCAATTCTCCATACAAGCTGAGGCTTTGGGTTAAGGAACACTCCACTGAGCCCACAGATGCCCCAATAAAATTCCTTTTTCTGTGATTTTGCTGCAGTGAAATAATTTCCTCCCATGAAGAATATATATGTGACGAATGATCAGGTTATTTTTATTCTAAATTGTATTTTATGTGAGGCAGTCATTGGAAAAGTGAGGATCCAAGAGGTTCAGTGTTTAAAGCCAGAAGGAATCATTAGATCGTCCAGTCAGGCTTCTGAAATATCATAGGCCATTAAATTTCATGATGGTGTCTTATATTAAATCCAAAGGCTTTAGAAAAACTAAAGATTTTCAGGCGCTCAGATCTTTTGAGGAGATTAAACTGCATGTTGTAGGCAGAATACCAGAGAGACCAGAGAGCTGGTGCCGGAGGAGTAGGTGGCAAAGAATTGATTAGGTGCAGGATGTTCCTGGAAAATTGTGCCCTCATCGCCGGGAAAAGTAAAAAAAATAATCTGTCAATCTTCCCTGGGATTTAAGCTGCATTTCTGACCCCCAGGCTAAACATGTCATGGACAAAGTAAGCAACCTGCATCAGCAAAACAAGGGATCACAAGCAGTCTGTGACAAGTCCCACTGACTTGAGAAACAAGGAAGACCCCCTCGGTTGGTCTAACCACACTGCAGAGTCTGTAGCATTTTGTTAAGACAAAGCATTAAATCCTCTTTCCTAACAAAGGATTTTAGATGATCCTTTTCTGTTCATCTGATGGGAAATCAAGACAGCATAAAGAAAGCTGACTGAAAGATTTGACTGCACTTCCTCAGCGCCACTGGTTGGTGGGGTGGACCAGCTACAGAGCTGACTGAGGCAAGTGGGTAAGTCCTCACCCAGAACCCACCAGTCCTGCTGGGTCCTCCTCCAGCTACAACTCTCCAAAAATAGTAGACTTGGAGTTACAATCATGATTGAAAGAAAATCCTGTTTTACATTCACAGCTTTTATAATATCTGGACTTTTTAAAATTTAAGAAAAGTGACTATATTTAACAGTCAGCAAATGTGAGCTTTGTAATAGAATAAGTGAGTGGGAAAATATACAGAAGAATTATTTTCTAGGGAAAGCAGCAGAAGAATGAGCGTCTTGTTGAAGTGCCCAACACTGCTATCAGTTAGGGTATATATTTATCAAATATTCATGGACTCCATCCTGCTGAAGGCTTCAAATATTTAGCATGAAACTGTTCCTTACTTTTCAGTGATTCTGAAGATGTTGAAAGATCCCCAAAATCCAGAAGACCAGATGGATATGGGCAAACCTTCATTATAATCATCTCACAGTGAGGTAGCTACACTCAAGTGAATTGCTCAAGGGAAAATCTCTGAAGAGATTTGTCATCTCACTGCATTGAGATACATTTTCTTTGATTACAACCAAAATCTAAGCACTCATCTGATTCAGGAACTCTCAATATATTTCTAAAATGCTACTTTTTTATTATGGAGCAAGGATAAAGTAAATGCCGAATGTCATTGTAGTATCAAAGACATCCTGCTGAATTATAGGTGAACAGGAGTCACTGAAGGCTGGGAGGCACCCGTGGGCTGCTTAAAATGGAATACTCTATATTCTGTGAAAATCCTCTTGCCTTTAAGGGATCCTCCAACAGATTTGCAATGTGTTGTCAGCCACTTTGCTTGCTGTCTTGAAGTAGAGTGGTAACCCATACAAAAGCAAACTGCAGCAGTATTTAAGTTCCTGAAAGGACAGAGGAGCAAATTTTCTGCCCGATATATTGAACATCCTGAGTCTTTACTCAATTAATTTCTCAGAGCTGGCAGGGCATCCTTTATGCTAGGGGAAAGTGATCTTAACACCTCTTATCAATATCTCTACAAAGATCAGCTCTTGACTGGTACCTTTGGCTCATGTGTCAGCTTGGTGCATGTCAGAGGAAATGACTCTGGGCAGCTACAGGGGTGGGCGGTGGTATCGTGTGAATTCAGTCTCCAAGCTCCTCGAGCAACACAGTGCACTGAAACAAGGATGTGAGTGGCATTTAGTTCAGCCTGTAAATGAATAAAAGCAAAGTGTCATCCTGCGCTTCAGAATGAAAGAAAATAATTCCTTTAGACAGACCGAACTAGTTATATCAGCATTGACTTAAGTGGCAGGCCAGAGTGAAAGGCTTTTGAAATTTTTGTGTTGGAGCAGGCGAGATTGGCCAGTCAACACAGAATAAACTGTACCCAAGATTTATCTTCCCTGACAGATCATTAGACAGTGGAATTCATAAGTGAAATTTCATGGCTTGTGATTTCCAGAAGGTCAGACTTGATGATGAAAATGGTCTGCTCTGAACAAAAAAAATATCCATGGCTGTTTTTACAGAATGCATTCTATTTTAAAATTTATTTTTAAATTGGTGAATTGAGTGAAGGAAAGAAAGATGCAGTAAGAGTAGAACAGTTAATTTAATCTTTGTTAGCGTTTCTTGGCTCTTGCCAGATTTTGTCTCTTCGCGAGAGAAGAAAAGATCACAGTCCTTTCCTTTCTCTCATATTTGTTCTGTTTCAACATGAAGCAAAGAAGAGTGACCTTCAGCTCTTCACAGCTGAAGCCAAGGACTGGTTTATGAGGTTTTCAACCTCATAATGAAAAGCTATTATAGTCGTAAAATATACTAAAAATAAATAAATAAATAGATAGATTTAAAAACCCAGATTTGAATAACAGTTTGAACTGTAAAACTTCTTGAAACCTTGTTCTATTTTTTCCCAGAGTTGTTCTTCCATACCCTTCCCCTACCTTCCAAAACCAAGTCCCACACTGCAGATCTGCCTTGCCATGCATGAAACTCTCCATCCTCCCTTACTGTATCCAGCCACCCTCAAATACAATTGGGGATCCCCTTAGCCTGCAGCATTCACAAAGCAGACTTCTACATTAATAACAGAGCTGGTTTAAATTATAGTTTTGTACGAGTAAACTATTTTCGTGCGACTTTTTCAGAATTTCCATGTTGTTAGCAAGCAACCTAAAACTTGAAAACTAGCAATTTTTTGTGTCAAGAAAAAAACAGTCATTGTTTTCAGTGATCCATCCTTTGTGTTCCCATGTGGCAGTAAAAGCCAGGGCGATAACAGCATAACTTGAGTCAGAGACTACCTCCTATCCTACAGATGGTGAGTGAAAAAATGGTTATTAAAACAGCAAGTGTAAGGCAATAGTGTATTTTCAACTCGTTCAAAGTGAGGCATTAAGAGCATAAACCAGCTCTTCGCCATTGCAGGCAAGTGCACGAAAGAGTTCCAGCTTACAATGGTCCACAGTATCCCTGTCCTACATTTGTCACCCTGGGCACCTCAACAAATCCCAACTCTGGAACTGCAAGGACAGATCAGAAGCTACCAGGAGAGTGGATCATAGGAAATCAAATCACCTTCCCTGTTTTCATCTGCGAAAACAAGCTACACATCAAAGCACTCCACCTCCCTCTCTCCAGGTGACCAGCACAAGCCTTGAAGCAATGCGGATGCACGACAGACACTGCAAAGCAGGGTGTGATCCAGCCAGAGACTCAGGAACTCAAAGCCAGTTCTGTGAGCACAGCTCAGAAATGTTCTCAGTGATTTTTATGAGAGGCTTTTCTTGATGAAAATTGGCAGCTGGTGACAAGTTCAGTGGTTTTGAAGGGATGTATTGTGAGGGAATATGCAGACAGCGTTGACAAGACCCTACTTTTTTTGTGTCTCAGTCTACAAAACAACCCTGATTAGGTAAAGATAATAGCAACTGTTTTTCTTTGAAGGTACACGTCTCAGCTGTGAGTTTTACATCTTTGCAACAGCACAGAATCCTTTCTTATAAGAGGGTTAAGTGTCAGTGCTCTTTTTTTAAAGGCAGTACAATATAGCACTGATGTCACAACCTTAGGCTCCCACTCATTTCAAAGGATCCATTGACTTCATAAACTCACAGACAAAAGTATCTTAACACACTTCCTTTTAGCTAAAGTGAAAAAAGCAGCTAAAGAAAGTGACAAATATTATGTTCCTAAAATTGGAAATTGAGTCATTTGCACAAACTGTGACACTCTTGTCTCTCTCCCCGGCAATCGGAAGACAAAATGTCAGCTATTTTCTCTAAAAAAAGAAACAATAGGCTAGATGTTTATTCTTGACCTCTACGACTCACCAGGGATTGTCTTACTGCGCATCACTCACATGACGGACAATTTTTATCAGTGCTGACTCTAAGATGTCTTTCAGCAGCATATTGTCAAGGACTATGATCAAAATCACACCCTTACTTCTTTTTTTTTCCCTCAAAGTCATTATGCATTCTCAGTGTCCTTGGAATAGCCTGCCCATACTCCATAGCAAGGCTTTGAAAACACCCAGGCAGAGCTCTCTGACAGTCCACTTCGATTTTACTGAGCACAATGCACAATGAGCTTGTTGCTCTCCTCTTCTAGTGCAAAATGAACAATAAAGGTTAAATAGATACAGTTATGATGTGCCATTTTGTCCTGATGAACAGAGCTCTCCATGGTTTCCTAGTTATGCATCTGGAGAAATAAGAAAAAAAGATATAAGTAACTTCACTTGAAAACAAAGTCATGTGCTGCTTTATTGCTTTTTCTCCCCTTTCTATTAGTCATTTTACAGTAATGTGAGTGTAAACAACTAGCCTATTCTATGAGCTTTATTTTGTGCAGCGAAAATAATATTAAGTGCATTCCACCAAGTATTGTTCCTGTTTCATGCTAAATGCTGTGTGATCAATGTCACAAACCCTTGTGAGAGCACTAGTCTGGGACCTTCCAAATTGTTGAGGTGATTAGGAGCATGTGCTCTGCTGGCTGTTACGGTTACACTTCCAGATCACTTGATACTTGTGAAAATCCCATGTAGTTTCAAGCCTATGCCTAGCCTAGACTGATTTTGACAATTTTAAAACATTTTCCAAACTTTAAAAAAACCCTTCCAGTTACTATGTTGCTGAGAAAGACTGAAAATTCCAAGTTCAATATTGATGTTGATTCCAGCTGTGTAGGCCAGTGGATTTACATTTGCCTGGCTGAGATCAGCATCTCCATTTTATCAGAGATAAAACCCTGTTTGCCACTAATTCTCATAATGACCTCAATATTTTTTCCTTCACATGGTTATTTAGTATGTCTCACATACTAGAAAGGTGTTTCACACTGCCCATAAAAATGTGCTATATAAAAATATACCTTTTTCTGGTATATTTTACATGTGCGCAGCCTGGAGGCAGAAAAACTTTGGTCAACCTCTTTGTTCTCAGTTTACACATCGTGTTCAGTTATCAAAATGAGAAAAAAAGCATTCCTAGAAACTTTTCTGTTTAATTAAATTCAATAACTGCTCTATTTTCTTGATTATGAATCTTCTTCAGACATTATTGGAAACCCAGATTTAGTGTGGCAATAAAAGTATGACAAGCTCCACAGAAAGTCTAGACCACAGGAAGCTAAAGGAAGAATTTTTGGCCTCTTTTTTCTTTGGGGAAGTACAAGCTTCAGGCAATTTTATGTTTGGCTCTTTCCATAATTTCACCTAATACCTTTGAAATCCTTCACTCATTCTCTGCTTCTGAACCACAACTCTCAAACTGGAGGTGTCTTGGTCAAGATGTCACTACAGCCCTCCTGTGCTAAGCAGCTTCGATTGGGAATTCTCTTACATATTCCCATTTTTCTACTATGGAATCATCATCTGGGATGATACTTGCCTAAATTTAAAAAATTTAAAAACGCAATGTAAGGCTTATGTTGGGATGTAAAATTACTCCCCACAAAAATCAGAAGGTTCAAAATGAGAAGGCATGGGAACAGCACAGTAGATCCACAGCTAAACCACAGGAACTTTATCCCAGATCTTCTTATATTGATACAAAGTTCCCTTGCAAATTTCTTCTCCAGTGAATATAGACGTCATGCAGAAAGGACAGAACAAGGCACTAGTTTGGACACAAGCATCCTGTGCACGCCACCACTCGTTGCTGCTCTGGTCAGTGGTGCTCTGCTGGTTCTGTGACTGCGATGGCCAAGGGGGAGCAAGACGCCTGTGTAGGCTCAGGCGAAGCTCGCTATTAGCCTGTGTGAGTATTCAATTTACAGTGTTAATGCTGAAGCAAGCTAGGTACCCATTATGTAAACAACAAGTGACACATTAAACCATTGTATGACCTAATGAAAGCTATAACTTTTTTTTTAATGCTATAAGCCAACTGGAAAATGCTGATGAGAAAGGAGTCCTTTCTCTGCTATTGCAGCAATTTACAGTATGGCTTATAATGAATCTCTTCCCTTCATTGCCCCTGTCTTTCATTGCAGAGCTGACTTGCTTTCTCATTTGAAAAAATCCAGCCCTCTAGCAGCTCACTGGTCTCTGGAAAAGGATTAACCCATTTGAAGTCATCACTAGGGGCTTCAAGCAGGTGTCCAGAAGAGCAGATGAGAGCTACTCTAAGTAATTGCTTTCAGCTCTCAATTTGTCCTTCACTGGCTATTTGAAATTTAGCCTTAAAGGTGTCAAATGACACTTCACATCATCTTCACAGTAAGTAATACTCAAAGCAAGAAAAGTTATAACACAGTAACTTGTCCAGCTTTTCTTGACACCAAAGCCCTTGTAGATGCTTCTGAGATGTAAGAGATTAGGAGAGGTGGAGGTTTTACCTGAGATATCAGAGTGCTCTTGAGAAAGGCTATGACACAATGGAGGAGGCTGTGCTTGACCAGAATTTGTGAACAGGGCAGCTAGCATCAGCTGGCCACAATAAGATCCAGATGACAAAGGTTTTCAGGCAGGGAATCTGTGTTTCCTGTCTGTCTCTAGTGGGAATATATCTCAAGTTACTGTATTTTTTAACAATAATACTTCTACTTGACAGTTGCTTTGCAACAGACTGTAATCTCAGACACAGTTTCTTACTTTGGCAAATACATTCTCTTAGTAAAAATTACAAGGGAAAGAAAGAAAGAAAGAAATTACAGCCCTGAGAAAAGTGATTACAGCAAAGATAGACAGGAATTAGACCATCCAAAGAATGTAATTTTAAGGTTTAATGATCACAGGCTATATGCTGCAAAATGCCTGTGACAGATTATGTTAACCACCACGCGGCTGCCTGCAAAGAGCACGGCTGGCTCAACCTCCTGGCCACAGCGGGGTTCTAGTCTTTTTCCCCCATTAGGATGGTACATTTTTGAGAACACCTTGGAAACTGTAAAATGAAGTCTTGGGTTTGGGTTTTCTTATCTGATACTTTTTTAAAGCATTTTCATTGAAGAAAATTATAAAATTCTCCCTGGGGCCACAACGCTAGAGTTTTACTGGGTTTTCATCATTCTGCTCTGAAGTTTTGCAGCTTATGAGAGGTCTCCTACCTTAAAATTCATGAAGTCTGTTTAAAAATCTATTTTTTGCATAGAAAAATCAGGCAGTATTCATAAGCCTAAAGACACTTGATCAAGCTTTGTAATTTAAGGGATCCTAACTTACCACCTTAAAAATCCCCGCAAGAACTCTGAATTTTATGCTTAAAGGGTTTCTCAAAATTCTTTAAGTTTCCTTACAACTGAGTACAATCCTAAAAAATATCCAGCTAGAATTGTCTTAAATCCAGATGTGTCAGACTTCAAAGTAATCTTTTTCTGAGCCCTTTTTTTATAGTTATATTTTCTAAACACCGATCCAATCAACTGAAAAGCATTTGCTGAACAATCCATGGTTTGCTGTTCTGCTCTACCTTAAGCTGACGATACAATCTCCAGTTCCACAATCAAATGCCCATGGGGAAGATACACCAAGCAGGGCACAAGCAATGTACCTGACTTTATTGTTTGGTGACACACGTCCATGGCAATCCTCCACCACTGACCACCACAGTCATGGTTCAGCCATGGGCTCTGCCTGAACCCAGTCTCACAAAAGACCCTCTGTAAAGCTTTAATGTCTCCCTCTCTCCACAGGTTTTTGAGGAATAAGAATTTTATAGTTTTATTAACAGGCGGGGTCAGGTTGTACGACATTTGGTACTGCTGGGTGACATGTAGGTAAGGTCACTGGAAGTGGGACAGGAATTTCTGGGGCTTCAACAATCAAGGCCAGATGCTTGGTGGGTTTTGGATGAATTTTCAGGTAAGTGGAGAGGTTGCACTTTCAGACTGGCGTGACTGTGACAGAGAGGTCTGATTCCATTTCAGAGAGAAATACTACAAACTCTTGTTGCATTATGGGAAGGCTGAATTTCCTAAATACTGGCTAAAAAATGAACACTATCAATACCAGTACAAGGTATTCATGGATATATTACCCAGCACATTTCTTCATCACAGTTACAAGCAGTCAATGAGATGTAACACTGTGGGATTTCAGCAAGTGTAAAGGGCATTAAAAGAGAGATGGCTAATGGACAGAATAATAGAAAGTAACTGCAGAATGATCACAAATTGATTCTGTTTGTTTTTAAAATCAAAGAATATATAGGAGTAGGTCTTTAGCTAAAGATTTGGCTTTCAGAAAAGCAAATTTAGATAAGCTAAGGAAACAGATTACTAAAATCTGTTGGACTGAGATGATACAGCAGCTTGACTGTGGAAGGAGAAAGGAATTTATTGCTGTCTGAAGAGCTGAAAGTAAGAGAAATCTTTAACCTCAGCCAGAAATAAAACTTATAGAATTGGATTTCATACTTATGTAAATAAATATCCACATTTAATAGGACATTTAAAAATATATTATATTACCTTTTAAAAGGGTATAAGCAAAAAAGCTTACAAGACCTAGAAAGGCAAAAGACAGTTATGTAAGTAAAGCTGTCTTTCACAGGTTAAGACATACACAGATAAAACCAGTAACTGAAAAAAAGTAACCTGAGCTGGATTCTCCAAGGGATGAAAAATAAGCAAAAAAATGCTATTTGGACATCTACAGCAGAAGGAAACAATGAAAACAAAATTGCCTGCCAGTCCTGATGATTTGGTAACCTGTACATTGAAGATCAGTTAGGTATGACCCCAAAAATAAAGGAACAATTTACCCAGATGTTCAATAACCAAGGATTCACAGACAGCAAAGGCAGTAGATAGATTGGGAATGGCAATATGGTAATTAATCTTAGTTCCCTGGAGAAGGCAGAAAACTTGAGGAGGGTCACAAATGAGTGTAGGAGGGGAAGAAGTGGGAGTAGTCTCCACACCAGAAATAAGGTCTTGTACACAATGTAGGTGTATTTGTGAGCTGTTTTTAGGAAATACTCCAAATCCGCAAATCTGGTACTTTCTAAATTGAATCTACTTACAAGAAGAAGGGAAGTGGGACATAAGATGAGAAAACACCAAAAAGGATCCAAACAATTATCATTATTTGATTTCAATAGTAAGGCTTTACAACACCTTTGGAAGGAAAGGAGAACACAGACATGGAGATAAGCACAAAGCGGCTTGCCAATACCCTAATCTCAATAAGGACTACCAACTAAACATGAGTGTCTTCCACTGGTCTTCTTCCTGCTCCTGGCTCTACTCAAGTCCATCTAACTCATGAAAAATCCAAAAACAAGGAGAGCACAGGAAGCTAAAGCATTTAATCATGAAAAGTACTCATTTTCTATTTGCATTTATACCATAAAAGCACACACTACTGATGCCTTAGGTTTTAACTTTCATATTTTTCAAATGCTGTACTGTCTAGTGTGTAATTCTGAAGTTTCTTGTAGCCTGTTAACTTCTGCTCTCTCAGGCTAGGTAGACATAACAAAGCCTCTCCAGGCCTGCTGTCCAAGGACACTCAGACCATCCTAGGCCCAAAATGTGTAAACCAACATCTTGCGAGGGGGGTGAGCTTGGGGAAACTACATGATTAACTGAAGCTTTAATTGGAGAATTAACCCTGATATACAAATGAACCAAACCTATAAAAGCGTGAAGAACTCGTGACCTGTCATCCATCTTAGGGTCCATCTTGGCAATAGCCTCTGGCTCCCCAGGGGGTACCTTTGAAGGCCCTTCAAATAAGTACCTACCTTTATACCCTTGTTCTTGTCTAGTCTGTGTTTGTAGATGGCCTCTCAAGGCATCACCACAATCAGCCTTTTTTTCTCCATTTCATTAATAATTTTCTATTCTCCTACAGAGTATCTTGTTCTCTGTCTACCTGGCCAGAATTTTTTAACATCTTCTGGGTTCAGTTCATTTTTCTTGAGCTGACGACAAAACTCTTGACTGCTCTCTTTCAGAGGAGGGCTTGTCAGGACATTGTTCAGTGATATTTAAACTTCTTGAAGTGGGAAATATCTTTCCCAAAGAATTCTAGGGGTATCTGCTATCTCTGTCTCTCTTATACGTGACAAGTGGTAAGACACCTGTCATTGACAAGTACATTCAAGTCTACCTTAGTCACTTCTCCCTGATCAGGTTACAGTGAAAGTTTATAATGGAGACTTTCTTGTCCTAGAGGATGCTTTTAATGTCCTGTACTCAAATTTTATTTTTTAGCCCCATCCACCATCCTTCTCCTGTGCTGGTATTCTCATACTGTTCTGAATGATGATGCTTCTCAAATCTGTCAGTGCTGCACTCATCCTGTTTGTGAGAAGGTCAGTGAAAAGAAATAGGGTCAGCTCTTCTAGGACCATCCCGCTACCGTGTTGTAATGTATTTGAACCCTGATAGTGTGCCCCAGCCAAACCACCCTTAGTTATTCTTATCAGAGCCCTGATAAGAATCAGAGTTACTGAAATGTAAACTGCGCTAAAGTGAGAAAGAAAAAGCTAAAGAACAAAATACCAAGACAGCAAGAAATAGATAAAGAAAGACTGTGCTGCACTGGACTAAAACCAATCATATTATCTGAAAAGTGTATGCAAAGCATGTGGACAAAATAGAGGAACCAATCAAGTAATGAGTTCCACGTGTACGGCAGTTGTAAAAAGCATAAGTAGAGTTTCATGTGAACAATCAAGTGGCTTCTGTGAAATCATATTGATTTGTTGTTCAGAAGTCCTGAGCTCCTGCACTATCTCATCTCTAAAGCTGACTATTTCCCTCACAGCTAGTTCCTGGGTGTGCTCTAGTTCCCTATAGAAATTTCCATATCTCCAATAAACTGTGGTACTCAAATCTAAAATGAATGACAATCAAAAGAGATATGGAGCAGCTAAACTGTATTGAAACTATCAGATGAACTGCAGTCTTTATCAGGATTTGTCTCTTTATCTGTTTCCAGCCCACATGAAACATATATCGTGTAAACTAATAAATGTTGTCATCGCCAGAAGGGGAATGAGGAAGATGTTTAAAATAGAGATGTCTGGCTGTTTTGTAAAGAAAATCTTCTACGTAAAGAGCAGTACACTTTGGTAAAGGTTGCAGAAATAGAGCATACACAGGCAAACATGTAAAGAATAATAAAAAAATTCAGGGCTTTTCACTACTTTTCTGTCGCTCTTCATATCCCGGTTTCCTGAAAATATTACTGCTTTCAGAAAAAAAAACCAAAACAAAACAGAAGTGCCTGGAGAAGAGTTATGTGCAGGAGTCTCTCTGTCAATATGCCTGGATAGAGGCCTGAGCATCCTGGTCTGACCTTGGCTGACCCTGCTTGAAGCAGGTGAGCCTTTCTGATTCCTCTTTCCAATCTGAACTATCCGATGGCCCAGTGAGGCTAAGTTGCCTCTCTGCAGCCCTGTAGCACAAGCAGAAAGGTTGAGCTTGCACAGCAGAGGTGTGCTGGCCACTCAAGGGCACAAAGTGTCTCTC
Source organism: Struthidea cinerea (assembly GCA_013397865.1). Taxonomy (NCBI): domain Eukaryota; kingdom Metazoa; phylum Chordata; class Aves; order Passeriformes; family Corcoracidae; genus Struthidea; species Struthidea cinerea. The sequence goes on along the minus strand of VZTI01002070.1, from coordinate 2,085,646 downwards.
AGACATTCCTGTCTGATTTCCACCTCTCCAGGGAAGGATGCCTTCCAGGTTTCTAAGGGGCTCTATCACAGCCCTGTGAGACCCAGTAATGCTCTGTGGAGGCTTTAAGTTACACAAAGTGAGCAGAAAGGACTATGACACCAAAGAAAGCCACCATCTGTCAGACACCTACTCTTTGAGTACAGCAGAGTGCCCCTGGAAAAGCAACCTTCAGGCTATTCTGACTGCTATGCAGTCCTTGGCAGGCCAAACAATTAGACATGTAAAAGAAATCTGCAGTCGTTCTTCTCACTGCAGATGTGTGCTCCCACCCTGAGCACAGAAAGGACGATGAGGAACAGTACACTGCCTGTCTCCTGCCTAAAACTGACTTGCTAGCCCTGCTTTAGAAACCAAGAAAAGAAAAGAAATCAAATAAACTTCAGATCACAATCTTACTGACCCCTGGGGATAATGTGCTACAACCAAACAAACCTGCAAGGACTGCTGCCAAAGTGTGTATCCCTGCCTGCTGCTTCTCCAGGTTGGCTGCAAGTGACCTCATGAGAGATAGTGCACAGGGAAAACATCACTTGGGTCTGTGCAACTCCCCTCCAGTGAGTAACCCTATGTCTGAAGCATCCTCTAACAATTCACAAGTGTACATCGCTTAGACAGACACTGAAAGAAAGCTGAAGAAATACTACAATACACTCAAAAGGTTTAAAAAACCCCTGTATTGTGAAGGAGCCAGTAAATTCTGCCTCCTCCCTTAGAAAAAACTTCAGTGCATGCATTCAACGAGAGCTCTCTTGGCTGTATTTCCAAGAGTTCGGTGGTGTCCAATATTTATAAAGTCCCAAGGCTGCGTCCAAGGAATCAGAAAAAACAAAGACTAAAATCTTTCTGATAAAGATAAAGAAGGCCTTGACTATGTGTTCTGGGATCTGAGTCCTGGCACAGCAAGTGTTTGTTTACCTCTTGAGGGTGGGCTGAAGCATGGGCTGGAGTTTGTTTTCCTGGAGCATGACAAAGGAAGGGTAATATGCTTCTTAACTGAAGAGGAAAAAAGATTCAAGCCAATTGCTTTTCCAATGACACCTGGCTTCCACAGAGTTGGAAACTTCCTTAAGAAAATTCTGGGTTTGATTTACTATTTAAATTAGAAATAATAATAGTAAACTTTATTCTTCCTCTACCAGAAGACCCAAATTATGTCTGTATGGCTTCAGCATTAATTTTTGTGGGTTTTTTCAGCTGGTCTGTGCTTTGTGGCTGCTGTTGTTAGCTACTTGATGTCCCCATCGTCTCTGGACATACTGCCTGAAGTATATATCTGATGGCACACTATGATAGCACAACCAGAAGCACTCATTGCTCCAAAATTGTTCAGTTCATTTAATTTCATATCACCTTTATAATAAAAGTTTCTATTTCACCTTTTAAAGGTAAAACCCAAACCACAAAATACTGGAATTTCCTTCCAGGTAAAAAATGCATTTTCCCATCATCTCTATTTTTAGTTGGATAAACAGAAAATGGAAATGAAAACATCTCTCAGTTTGGCACAAAGACAGGATTGAAGGCATGCTCATTTGAGTTTATTTCACTCTTCGGTGTGAGACACTGTGGAACCACACAAGACTCTCCAGGTTCCTTTCCTCAGTGGGGCTTCTCATTGACCCAGTCAAGCAACACCTACAGCCATTGGGACAGCAGGGTCAGCCATGGCTGGTGGCAGCTGTTGGGAAGTCTGAAAGCTAAGCTGTTCAACAAAGAAGTATCAGGCAAAAAAAAAACCAAACAAACAACAAAATAACTTGGTACCATGCCAGCAGCCCAGAGCTCATCCCTACCCTCTTTGATTAAACTGTCAAAACATATTCTTTGTGATGTCCCAACACTATAGTGTTTGTCTAGGGCTCAGTGACACTGGGAGGAAAGGATTTAGCTGTCTGCAAAACAAACACGGAGACAAAATTACAAAGCAATAGCAGGTGAGACCAAAGGCACAAAACTCTCTTTTCCAGTCAATAACTCTACAGTGCTCATGGACCTGTGCCAGGAGCCAGGCTATAAAACAGATGCCTGTGTTACCAACAACACCTTGGGTAAGAGAATCATTCCCATCTTGTCAACAAAAGGCTAAATCAACCCCACTGATTTCCACAGGGGGTTATTCCTATTTATGCCACTATTCATCAGAAGACAGTTAGGATCTTGATGTGCCCTGGACATCCTCTGCAGCCTGTCCTTGTCACTAAGTGTACCATGGCTATTCTCACAGACAGGAGGGGCTTTTTTGGTGAAAACTTACAAGAAATTGAGTTAGAGGTACCCTTCTGACCCTTGGCATACCCCACACTCTCCCCAGCCAGCACCAAGCACCCTGATCTTGAGGCTGGCATTGGAAGGCACAGCAGTACTGAGGGCAGTCTCACTAAATCACACATCCGTGGGGCTAAGGAAAATGGTTGAAATTGTAGGTCAGGCTGGAGTAGCTGAAGTGGAGCCCAGGTAGAACACAAAGGCTAAAACCAAGCCTGTAGGAAATGTCGTCAGACCTTTGCTTTAGTTATTAAAGTTGGGCAGCGCCTTGATCCTTTGTTGCTCTGAAACGCAGATGACATATATCCGTGCAGGAATGGTGGATATACCTTTGTGTACAGTTCAGTTGAATTCACAATAAAATTTAAAACACTGTCATCTACTCACTATCACTGCTCTGCTAGAGCCCCTAATTGTGTCAAGTTATGAGATTTAGAGAGGGCATTGGGCAATTATATTCCGACTTCAAGCCTTATTTCCTTTTAAAATTTACAAGCTTGCCTTAATATAAAAATATTCCCTTTAGGGTTTCTTGGCAGAATTAGAAACATAAAAAATTTTTTCACAGCTGCAGGAAGGCATGCTTTCTGAGATAATACTGGTTTATGTAAAGGGATTATTCAAATACAGTGGCAGTCTCTTTCAAAATACTGGAAGGTTACATTCAGGAAAGATACTAAGATTGCTTAACATCTCCAGAGTGAAGAGAAAACACCACCTTCTTGAAACCCACTGCTCCCCTCAGCCTTTTCAACAGTGTGCAGCTGCGGGGTGCAGGAAGGTGTGAATGAAGAGAGCAGGCAGCAAGACAAGGAGCAGTCTTTCATTTTTACATTGAACCACGTACCCCCTAAAACATGTCATGGGCCAGTAAAGGTACACAACATACAGGTGGGAGGGAACAGGATGGTTAGCCATGGCCTTCAGTCTGCCCTTTCCAAGTGATTTCTATATTGCTGTAAAATGAGGGTAGGAGACAGGGTGCCCATGTGGGTCTGCGTTAGCCTCGTCTCCTCGGGGTGTGGATGACCACACAGGCCACGGGGGAATGCAGTGCGCTGCTGGAGGAGGCCATGTGCTGCAAGCTTCTCCTGCAGATTTGTCCTCACAACACCCTATTCACACTTACCCACTTTCTAAAACTTCCTCTAGAAAATCAAACGTTGCTGTTGCCAAATGAGGCGCGTGGAGCTACAGGACTGAGCTTTCTCCCAGCAGACCTGTGTGCGGCACACACACACTCACAGCGATGACGGGAGCCTCGGGGTGCCCAGCACCACCCACAGTTCTGCCAGGCACAGCTGCCTCTGGATGTGGGCCCATGCCAGGGCAGCAGTGCACCCTCCCACCTCCTGCAGCTCTGCATCTCAGCGTTGCTCCCTCTGTATCCCAAATGCCCACCCCAGCAGAGATGTACGAAAAAGGGCCTGTGCTGGCCATACTGGCTGCACTGTGAGCTGGGGTGGGAGTGAGGGCTTGGGGAAGGAGACTAGCAAGAGTCAGAGCAGGGCTGGCTGCTGGGATTAGATCTCCCCTGGAAAGGATTTCAAATGCCCTGACCACAGGTGTGGCACTATGAATCTTGGCAGAGTCATGCAGTAAAGACTATGGCAAGTGGTGATTCTGACTGGAAGAAATTTAGCTAAGAAGATAAAACTGTGGATGGGAGAAACTCACAAAAAATCTCTGGATGCAGTAAAACCCACTGAAACACTTGCAGAAAAAGAGCCTGAGGTGATTATCATGGAAACAGAGTTAATCCAGGTAGGCTATGCTACACTAGTGCCAAAATGGTACAGCACATCATGAGCAGGATTTGAATTTTTAAAGCTCTTCACCAGGGTCCACTCTCCTTACTCCACCTAGCAGAGCAGATCTGGACATTTTTCAGATTCTCCCATGAGCAAAGAAATAATGGATCCATTTTCCCAAAGTGTGTGTTCTATTGCTGGAAACTACAGCATTTAAGGCAACAACATTAAGTCTTATTTAGCAGAAAAGTAGAAAAAGTAAAAATTTCTCTCAGTTGTGTCCTGAAAAGCTACCTTTTATTTAAACAGGAGGGACAGAAGTGCTTCAAGGGATGACAGCTCACTAAATAATTCGTGTGCTCTGACCTGCTCTGCCAATGGCTTTCTAAGTGATATCTTTTAACTGGTTCAAAGATTTCCTCACCTGCTGACCTGGGATACATTCCAGCAGATTGGTCTCCCCACTCCTGGTTTGGGTGTGCACTATCCTTAATCTAAAGGATGTCTCAGTTGGCACGTCAGCTGTGATTTTGCAGATGTCTGTGGATTAACAGGTAAACAACGTGGATGAAACAATAGGAAGGCGTTGCTTTACGTTTTGAGGAGAATCATAATGAAAGCACCAAAATACAGTACATCAGGCACACCAACACTGTTTTCCTTCTGCAGGACCACAGTTTATCAGTATCTCTACCTGAGCAAGTGCTGTTTGTTTAGAGCACATACCTAGAAATGTTAGTTTCTGCATCCCTGTTTTAAAGAAACTCTTACCCTTCAGCAGTTAGCAGCTTCCTGTCCTGATGTTTAGGGCAAAAACATGCTCTTTCCAAGCTTTTTGTAATAGCTTTATGGCACAACCCAGAGTGTGCAAGCATAATGCTGACAGTGTATGTGCAAACCAGAATGGAACAGCAGCAAATTGACTCACTACCATCCTTCAGTCCTTTGCTTCCTTTTACTCAAGTGATGCTTTGTACATCTTAAGTATGGAAATGAAGGATTGCAGATATTCTGATTCAATTTTATTAAGTATTAAGTACATATTTAAGGCAAGCCCTTGGGACGTTAAAACATCTTTAGACAGAGATCGTCTAATAACTGAGAACAGATTGAACAAGTCACTAAATGACTGAACTAAAAATTGTATGATCAAAAGGAAAAAGACATAGACTTATGTCTCATTTTAATGAAATCATAGTACTTCTCATGGGTGTCTCTATGCAAGCTTTTTTCTTCCTGATCCCCTTGTTTTACCACTAAAATGTGACCCCTATTTTGTGTGTATGGGCTTTCATGAACAGGCTTCTTCAGCAGCCTTAGTGATATTCACTGTTATGGTCATTCCACACTAAGCTTGTGCAACTCAGGACATGAAGCGTTTTTGTGGTGGAACAGGACTTTCAAATAAGTGGTGCACTGCTTGAAAAACATACTTAGCTATACTGTCCAAAATATTTATTACACATTTGTCATTATTTTTAACAGATGTTGAGGTGAGTTTGTATTAATATCTGGGGGTTTTAGAAACATGAGAATAGCACATTTAAATGACAAACAGTTGTGTCAGTTTATCTAGTACCTACATTTGCAATCGAAGCTTTCTTCCTGGGGAAATGAGAGGAATACAAATATTTTTGGTATTAATTTCCTTTATAATTTTTCTTTTACTTCTAGACCTTCCTGATGCTATCATCACCTTCCACATATAAATAGATGCAGCAGTTAATATATCTGGAAGTAAGCAATTAACCTAGGTGTTTTTTCTTAATTAGGGTTGTAAAGATAATATGTTTTAAAGTTTGATGCTAGTCATCCATGTGATCTAAGAGAAGCAGATAGCACTCTAATTCTGCATTTCTGTGAAGTTGCCCAGGAAAATGAATTTCATGAGGGAGTGCCAAGATCAAAGCTTATCTGAAAGCATCTGAGATTACAAAGATGCCAAGTTCATCCACATCTTGCCTAAAGCAGTTTCCACCAAAAATCTGGCCTAGCATTCTCCTTTCTTGAAAGTATAGTCAAATGGTTAATTCCTGCAGTGAAAAATATTCCTATAGATTTAAACAGTATCAAGAGATGTGAACATCTTGCTGCCAGCTCTGTGGACAGTTTAATAACCCTGTTAACGATGCAGTACTGCATGCCAGAGGCTGGTGTTGACTTTGGATGGATAGATAGTCTTGGCCTGCAAAGGGAAATGCAAGCTTGCTTTCTTGGTATACAGAAGAAAGATGCTGAACTTAAAGAGACAACATCAAGGCTTCCACGTGGGAGTCAAATACATCCCAAGGAAGTTCAGGGAGGTGAGTCACCTGGAAATAATCAGGGATGCAGTTTCATTATAAACTACTAAACACTCTAGAGCTCGACAGCAACCCTGCTTTATGTTGCCTTCAGGCCTTGATAAAATAACTTTTCTTATCCTGCTCATGTCCCTCTTCTCACTTCCTCTTGCCAATCACTTTGTCTTTCTCAAAAGGAGTAGATTCTCTTTTCTGAATTGAATGTTGAGCTGTTTACCTACCTACATTTGTTTTTTAAAAAGGAGAATCACTATGTTTGACTGGAGTGTAAATTCCCAGGCTGTATATATGTGTTGTATGTAATCAAATCGATTACATTCCGTGCTCTTTACATAGGCGGTAAAAAATAAAAACAGCAGGTCTTTTTGGAGTTGCAAGTGTGGAAAGAAAGTGTTAGGATGCCTGATAAGAATTCTCAAAATGCAGCCAAACTACGTTTTCTATAGGCATGCCTGATGGGAAAGCAACACCACCAAAGTATTTTCACCTGATGTTGAGATACCTAAGTGACTGTTACCGAACAGCTTAGAAGGAAACGTTTTCCTTTTCTGTACTGGAGAACATCAGAATAGACCAATATTCAATACAGAAGTTTGCCTTGATCACTGTGGTCATTAACCAAAGCTGTTTATGAAAAATGCATCCATGGGACAGATACTTCCTATTAAATTTTAATTCAATCATGCAAGACTGAGGGGGAAAAAAAATCCCTTTTGATGATTCAGGACATTGTGGCATACAGTTCAGCCCCTACCTTGACAGTGCCTTTTCACACTTCTTGTCAGAAGTAGAGGCTCTAGCGTGGGAATCGAATAGCTTTAGTAAATTAAAGTTTAAAAAACTGTGGCTATTAACTAAGGGATATGGAAAAATTTGCTTTAATATTTTTAATGTAACTATCAAAAGATTGAAGTGGCTTTTGAGTTTACGTTGGCCTAAAAAGTAGGCATTGACTCTCCCACTAAACACAGCATGAAATGCAGGGTTCACTTAGTGCACTATCCCAGCTCCAGCAGTGAAAGGGCAAACAAGGCAAGGACGTCCCCCTTGCAGCTCTTGCAAACCTCTCTTGCAGAGTTTGCATCCAGGCCTTCATTTGATATAGCTGGTCAAGCAAGATGACAAAGTTTTGCTGCTCTTGAGGTGCCGCATCCATAGAATAGCATAGCCCAGCTTTGGAAGGCTCCTCTTCGCAGCTTAATGCTGCTCATTATTGCCTTATTGTCTGCCCAGCTCTGCGTACACAAACTGCAAATAAGTACTGAGACAAAAAGATGAATTCTGGGACCAAGAAATGTTTATTTTCCCTGAACCTGTGGTTTTAATCCAACAGAGAGCTCTGAGGCTGCATGGTCATTGTTCCCTTGAAACTGCAACACACAGTTCTTCACTCCCTGCCTGATTTATTGCCCACAAATATGAGCCTGTGTGCAGGTCTTGTCATCTGATAAACTTGTTTTAGTAGTCCCCATAATATGAATTGACTACCAGAAAACGCATATTTGTTTCACAGCCAAGATGAAATACAAAACGTATTTCCAACTCCACCATTTGTTTTCCCCTGTTTATTAATATATGAAACCCAACGCTATTACTCTTACTGAAGTCAGAGTTATTAGTTGGGCTAAGGAATGCTTTCATTTACATTAGGTTATCAATGTGCACTTTTGTGACCAGAATAAATTTAGGGGAGAGATTTTAACAGCAGAGAGCAAAGCAAGAGATGAAAGATGACAGCAGAAGGTGATGCTGCTGGGTGGCAGAGCAGCAGGAGGGGCAGAAAGCATGGGAGAGCTAAAAACCCTTGAAAACTAGCCTTCAGGTGCCTCCCTAGGCCCCTCATCACTCAGGCTTTAATGACCACCAGTTTTTCTGGTCACTTCAACTACCTTTGGCTTCAGCATCCTGGTCGTAAATCAAGCATGACAACAGCAGTCCATTTTACCTGATTGTCATGACATTAAATGTATGATGCATTCAAATAATAAGGTGAGCAACCCAAGAAGTGCACGAGGAAAACAACATTTCTGCCTTTAGCCCAGCACTTGTGTGGGGTGAAGGAAACAACAGAAGAAAAATATTAAGACCTTTCCTTTGGAAAATGGAGTCAGAGACAGGGATTCAGGAGAATGTTGCATATGCCTCTGGGAAACTGATCTTCAAAGGAACCATCACACCATGGCAGTCAGAAAACATCTAAAGGTATAAGCCTAGGACTGCTCAGAGAGAACTGGGCTGGTTTAAAAGTAAACTGGTCAGAGAAATGAACCCCACTCAACCACCCCAAGAGAGACTGCAGGTTGGAGTTACAATTTACTAAAGAGATTACAACAAATACAATGATACAGAGAAAACTGATTTTAACCCACAGCGTCAGAGTACAGCCTGGCACCTGTTGGTCAGAGCCATGGTCATAGTCCTGGGGAAATTCTGGTCCGCATCTGTATCTATCAAATGGTGACATCCCCAGTCCCCAAGCTAAAGATTTATACAGGCTTAGGTTCAGGGCCGGGAGTTTCACAATGGATGATATAACACATCGTCATGGGATATTTTGGGAGTCCTTGACGGTCAGCTGCTTGTTCTGCTGGTGCCATTGAGTCCACCACAGCCCATTAGCAGAGATGACCCCTCAGGCTGGGTGTAACTGTGCTGGTGTTTCCCTAAAGCGGAGTTATCACAGGGGAGTTCTTTGTGAAGAAAAAGAAACATTAGCCTGCCTTTCAGGATTTGCCTCTTTTCCTTATTTCATTTAACACCCAGCTTGTAGCCTGAGGTGTTGGGTGTGCACTGGGCAGCTCCTGCAAACGACCCATCATTTACAGTTCATCAGAAATGGTGTAGAGAGGAGTAGAACACACAGTTTGGTTACACCCAGACAGTGCTACACTGGCACCCTACTCCTGTAACCAGGACGGGAACAAACTGCCACCGTCTGCACAGACTGGATCCCAGGGTGTCAGCATAGTCCACCTTGTCAACAGAGCCAAGTGCACATTTAAATCCTGCAGAAATTAGAGATGTGATGAGGGCAAGATGGCTTTAGCATGGGAAACTGATGCTGTTGACACTTGATGGTGCTTGGACTAAATGGGAGTTCTTGACGGTGGTGAAACAGCAACTAGTGTGAGACAAATTGACTGCCCTCATAGCTGCTGAGTGTGTTAATGCTAAAGAGATCTTTGTTTCATAAATTTTGACATGCACAAAAGCAAGACGAGAAAAAAACACCACCAGATTCCCTGCTCAGTTCCTCTGAAGTTAAAAGCCAGGAGCTAATTTTTTTAAATCTGTTGCACCAACATCTCATTAGTAAATGTCTCTGAGCCATTGATATGAATAGCAATTTTAACTTCAAATACCAAACTGCTTTTCTATTGATTGATTTCTGGATGATGTAAAAGCCTGACAGAGAGAGAGAACCAGGTAACATAGATGAGCCAAGGTGCTGCTACTGCTCTGAGATCCTGAGGCTGAGATTTAGAAAAGAAAAAGAATAAGCACACGTGAAAGTGAGAACACACAGGAAAACGAGAAGGCTGTAGCTTTCATTTTGAAAGAATACAAGCCTTGCTTCTGGCCCCAGAATTTTTGCTTTCTTGCCTGGGACACCCAGAGGTAGCCCTGACACAGGCATATTGCTCTTAACGCTAGAAGGTGCCTTGCACAAGATTAAAATTTGAAGAGGTCTAAATCTTTAAAAACTATTTGTGCAAAGTTTGTTCTCTTTTGGGATCTTGCTGGTGAAAAGTATCTGCCTCAGCAATCAGGAAGGATCTGTTCCAAGACATTTTTAAAGACATTGTTGAGTTGGTTTTTTGTGTTGTATTTTTTTTGTTGTTTGTTTGTTTTTAAATGCCAGATATCATTGACAAAATAGCAAATAACACTAGGAAGATCCTCCTTGATTTTAGTCATCTCAGATTTCCCTGTTTTCAGAGAGTAGAGGAACCATTTATCTCCAGGAGCCCTGTGCCCTGGCACCTATGCTTCTAATGAGTGTAATTTAGTAACCTAGTGATGCAGCACAAATTATGGTGTTGGTTTGAGCAAATGAATAGAGTAAAACTTAATGTAGTTGCAAGGTAGTTGCAACTAAGAGAATTATTGCATAGAGTAAGGAATTACATCATCCACTAGCAACAAGTAAAAAAATTAGATGTAAAGATATAGGAAGTGTGGTTTTGAATATATACGCATATTTTAATTTAACAAGGAAAGTGTTGAATATGTAGCAGGGAAATTATGCTACTTTTTCTCCAGTAAGAGAACCAAGCTCAGAGCCTACAAGAAGTTTATTTTGTGTAGAGTTTTCATACTGCTAAATATACTGTGAGAACAGAAGAACAATCACATTTCACAGGAGTGGTCCAAGCCAGCAGGTTGGTTGAGTGCTTACACTACGTAAGTCTCTATAGTTGGGGCATGTAAATGCTATAAAAATTTACTGGAGTTTTAAATGCCTTGCTGAATGAAAATAACAAAAGCTACAGAAAATCAAGCTCAACCTTCAAATGCTTCCCATAAACTTGTTGATAAAAGCCATTTTCTGGCAAAGCTGAAGAAAAATGTTTCTGCCTGGTTTAGGCAATCCGTAGAGAATTCAACAGTGAAAGTGAACTCCAGGTATTTATGTGGGGTCCTAAATTAGCACAGAGGTAGCAAGAGAAAATATTTGAATTTCAAATTGTGTTTGAAGCTCCTAAAGCATTTTCTTGATACCTGGGTGACGGACATAGCTGCCACTCTGGTGAGCTGGGAGTGACAAAGGACCACGTCCTTCTCTGTCATTGCACTGGCAAGAGTCAGGGTGATCATTGGTAGGACAAGTACTGAGAGCCAGGGAGCTTGGACAATTATTTTCCTTCTCAGGGGTCCTGGCATCATCCCTCGATGCACCCACAAAGCAATCTGCAAGGATGCCCAAACTATTAACATTCAGGTAGTTTTTCACATCCCAGGTTCACCATCATCCCCTCTCTTGCATTTTATTTCTATTGAATATAAGGAGGTTTTCTGTCTTTCTTAGCCTTGTTCTTTTGTGTTTTTCTTTTTCCTAGTTCAAACTTAACAAAGACAGGCCAGTTATTCGTGATACCTGATTAATCCAAGCGTTCACTGGGAAGGACCTTGTGGCAGCCTGATGTAGAAGGAGTGATGAATTAAGATCCTATCTTCTGAAAAACTTCACTGAATCTGAAACTAAAGAGAGAACTTTTATTTTATTCTTTAATTTGTCTATTTAACTTTCACCAAGACTCATATAGGTCTCTGGCAACAGAGGAGGGTGGAAGGTGGTTGATGTCCCTGCGACTGGATGCCCAGATCCATGAGAACCTTTGGGTCTGATCTTGCATTGATCAGGTTGATCCCCTCTCGAGGTAAGGGGACAGGATTTTATTTTGTGTTCTGTTTTCTTTTTTTCCCTTTCTTTATTTTCTGGTGCAAAAAATATAATCTAATCTTTTCCCACTCCTGAAAAGTTTCCTTCTTTCTTAGTGTTCCTATCTGCTCCAGCACTATGTGCCTACCTATGTCAACTTGCAACACCATTTTAAATTGTGGTTTCGGTTCAATGAAACGCTCAAGTGTTGAAATGCTTTCCCACACAGCAATACCTTAATTGCTAATAGCCAAGCACTCGTGTTAGAACTTCCTTCAGCGAACGCTAGTAGCCAAACCAACCAACCCAGAAAAGTAATTTTTGCTTAGGCAATAAATTGCTCTTCACCTTGCTATTAAAATAAAGCTAAAAAGCAGTGGTAAAGAATTGTAATAAAATTACATTTCCCATAGTATTTCAGGAGACAAATTTTAACTCTGAAATTTCAAGATGCCTGAAAGTTTTCATTAAAGGTTAGAAGACTGACAGTACCATCCTTTCACTTGGAATGACCAAAATCAGAAAACGTTTCTGAAAGGTATACTATTTAATTTATTTTCTTTTATTCTAAAATTCCAGGTATTCTCATTTCTATGGAAAGGACTTCAATTGTATATCTTCTTTGCTAATAATAAAAATAAAACAATCAAGAGTACAGAAAAATGCAGCCCTGAACCCTCTTGTTCAGTGGTGAGATATATGGTTTTTATTTGCCTAAGATTCTCAGCATGAACGGCTGTAATCAATGAAATACTGTTTATCCACTTGGTATTGGAAGGAATTAGGATGTGGAAATTAGAATATAACAGAAATTTAGAACAAGAACAAAAATGAAACCTGACAAATTCCAAGGTTTTTATCTCAAATTCACAAAACCACACAGAAAGAAAAGCATTCACAAGGAAATCACCACGCACTGAGAAGATCAATTGTTCTCTGTTTCCAGCACACTCCCTCTCTTTCTACATTATCCCTTCTTCAGTCAGTATCTCCTACTAGGTGCCACACAAATAACATTCTCTACCTTCTTTGGCAACTTCCTTCATGAAACAGAAGTAGCTTGCAATAAAACACTAAGTCAAATAGTGCTTAAAGGATTTTGAGCCACACAGGACACGAGATGAGTCTCGTCTCACTTGTGTGAGTGATGCTCAAGAAATCAATGGCACTCCACCAGAACAAAACAGATAGCATGGAAGAAGACACTTAGTGATCCCCCTTTATCCTGCTCTTGCTGTTCATCAGCTAGTGATACAACTCCTGGCTCCCATTCCTCTGCACCCCTTTCAATAGGGACACAAATCTAAAGATGCTCTTGAGAGGTGTTACTAGCTCTGCCTCAAAAGAAATGAAGGAGATGAATGTTTTGGGCAGTTCTTGTTTGATTTATTAAATAGTTTGATTTTTTCCTTATATTGAATTCTTTGAAGGGTGCAAAAGCATATGGTCTCAATTGCTCCCTTTTCCAAGCAGAGCAACCGAATTCATTCACAGTCCACTCACTTGAAGCAAAAGCCAGGTTCTTTTCATAGCTCTTTGTCTTATTTTAAAGCCAATTGTTTACTTCTGCCAACTTTTAATTGCACGGAAGACTTGATGTCTGTGAGTGTGAAAGGAGGCTTTCTATCATTATGTCTGATGGCTGTTCTGCTCTGTTGGTGATTATTCATTTACCTCTGATGTTTGTGGCTCTTGGCGGCAGCTGCTACAAAACTTGCAGCAGTTCAGTGTTACTTCCTATTTGTCATTCACAGAACCATTTGTTTTCTGTTCTAGGAAAACATCAACATCTTAATGCAATTTATTCTTCTGATTAATGAGAGAAGTAAACCCATACATTTTTCTAGTTTACACTCATTTTATTCAATAAGCTGCAGTTGTACATACTCAAGAATATTTGAATTGAAAGCACACCATGCAATTTTAATCCTCATGTGGAAAAGAAAACGTTTTAGCTGATTAGTATCACTTTTTCCTATCATTTGCTACAGGAAACAGAGATATTAGGGAAATGAATTTTGCAATAATCAAGTAAGCTTGGCAAAGCATATTTGGTTTCCATGTGCTCACTGTGACCCATGAGGAGGCAGCTGGCTTTTATTTGCCATGAGCAATAGGTCTGTTATTGGGGAATATAAGTCCCAATGTCCTCTTTGTGAATCCCAAGACTATGCGCAAAACACCATCAGCCACTTCAGGGACTAAAAGTCACATTTCCTAACTAGTCCATTTTAAAAGTCCATTTAATCAAATAGTCTTTTTCTATAAAGGCTTTGGAATTCAATTATTTCTTAGTTAAGTGTGAAACAGGCCAGAATCACTCCTGGTATTTACTGAGGCGGTGCCACGGACATCAGTGGATAGACATGTATTTACAGAATATTAATTTGATCCAATCAGTACTGGTGAAAGGTATGAGTCTGCATTTTAACTGGCATCCTGACACTCTATGAACTTGGATGATGGTCTGAAGCCGTGAGAGGCACCCATCACCCCACCTTTGGTTTTAGCAGACGGTTTTTCGCTTAAAAGGAAGATGATTTCTGTAAGCCTTGAAGACAATGCTTTTTGCTTCAATTTTTAGCAGGAAGAACTTAACTGCCTCTTACTGAATAAGTAATGATTCAGTGTATCTCAATCAGAGTATATGTCCTTCAGAGATTGAAGGTCTTGGGAAATTTCACCTGCAGCCCACTTGTAGCACCAGTTTGACAAAGTTCAGCACTTGTTTGGTACTGTAAAATATGTAGATGCATTTCATCATCATCTCCCTTATGTCTTCTCTGAAATCAAATCAAATGTATCAAAGGTATCTAATGTATAATATCTCATAGCAGTTATTATTTATCACCCCTCTTCTTGCATGATCTGATATGGTATGGGAATGGATTTACACTGTCTTCCTATACAATTTACATACACCTTGGCATCCTTGACCCCGTTTTTCCATGACAATGGAAATACCCATTCAAGTGCAAACTCTACTGCAAAGTTTTTAGAATTAGTGGTTGAAAGATAACAGTTTGAAACTGAAAGATAAGTGAAAGTGGTTGAAAAGATAACTTGTTTGTTTTGCTGTGAGTGGCAGAAGATGTCAGGGTCCCATGGATATGGTCACCATCAACTTCTGAGTCCAAAGTGCTGCAATAGAATCTGACAGCTCAGCAGACCAAAACTTTCTCTGAAAAATAGCCAGTTCTGTACAGTCAACAAAAAGCCTTGAGCTTCAGCTGGGGAGAGTAATAGATTTGCTTCTGGGTGAAAATTTTCATCCTGTAAAATGTCCCCCAGGACTAATTCTGTGGGTATGAATAAGAGGCTTAGAAAGACAAATTTTGCCATGCAAGTGAATAATCTACCACTGACCTTCCAGCAGTTTTACTGCTCTTAGTGGGCTTCATATGGGTCTTGCTGATATGCAATGTGAGATTCTGGTAACTTTGAGTATATTTTCCTAAAAGGCTAGATAATTTTGTGCAATCATTAACCACCTCTTGCTGCTTGGCATGCTGAAATAATAAGGATAATTGAATACTACGCTTCTGGGTGCATACTAATTGCCTACAGGACTCTGGAAGGATGTTTCCTCCCTGTACACCACACAGCATAATTGGATAGGTAATGGGCATTATGGGAGCCTTCCACCTTCCTCAAGAGTATCAATGCAGAAGGTAAAATGTCAAGTTAGATGAACAAATGATTTAATACAGTCTGGCAAGCCCTCTGCTCCTACGGTGCCGTGGTGAGCAACTGATTGCAGGATATGCACCTGCCATTGTGTAATGAGGTCCTGAGCATCCCAGGCCGCTATTTTTAACCTGAAATGCCAGCAAAAGCCCCAAACTTCTCAACGTTCTCATTTCTGTGGCAATCTACATATAAAGTATTGTTCAGTTGTGAATTATAATGTATTTATGCTTAAATGAGAATCAGGTGTGACTATTCCTGGTTTTATAAACACACCATCCCCTGAATCCCTTTAATCTTCTCTGTGTGCTGCTGAACGTCAGGTAATGGAGAGGCACAGTGTGAGCTCAATTAGTTTAAAACCCTATCATTGTAATTGGGCAGGATGAGCTGTATTATCTTGCCAAATAGGACACAACACTTTGAGGTTATTTACTCCTTTTTTTTATATTCTTCCAAATGCAACTAATTGCATAACCATTAGAAGTTAATATTAATTAATTATCAGGGTTCCTACATAATTGGATGTGATAGACATGCCCAAATGAGTCCTTTGAGATGACTGGAAGGTAGGGAGGGGGATTGCTACCATGAATACCACATCTCCTTGGCAGACTGGTTCACCTATAAATGATGTTCAGGGACAATTAGGAAAATGGCCCATGCTAAAGATAACTCTAGAGCATGCACTGCCACGCACATGGGCCTCAGCTCAGAGATGCAGCATACCATTAAATCAGAATAACTTTGGTGAAATCAGGACTCTCAAAAAGCTGTCTACAAGAATGACCTCACTACTTTCATCTGCCTTAAACAACATTTCACTGACTTCAACAAATTTCTGTCCTCAAACTCTTTTTTACCAGCTAAATATCCTTCCTTACATTTTCAGCTAACTGGGGCTAAAAACTTTCCATGTAACAAGGTATTTCCTCTGTGGTTGTTCACCAAGGACCCCTGCCCATGCTTGCTGGCACGCTGCTACTCTGCTTTCTTCCCTTCACCACCAAAATAGCCTCCTCCCAATGAAAGTAGGGACACTGAAGTGATGCTCTGGGCTGCTGTGCTGGCTGTCCTGTTTTCTTGCAGACGACAATGTGGAAGCCACACAAAATTATATCACTGACCGTCTGGTTGCTGCATTAAAGTCCCAGAGCACTGTTGCTATTCTGCCATTAGAAGCGCCACCGTTCATAGAAGCTGTAAACCCTGGATGCCTGTGCTTATCTCAGGTGCTGAACTGCCTTAGTAGCTAGAGCAGGCTGTCAGGATCCTGACCAATGTTCTGACATTGTGTTCATTGTGCATTAACAGGGTACTGCTGTTATGATCAAACTTTTCTGGAGTAGGAATTCATTCGACGTTCCTGACTTGGGCTGTCTAGGGAGCCTGTGTTTCAGCAGGATGAGTATGTGAACGGGGCTCCATCGATAGCCACTGATTTTTTGCAAAGACATTGAGCACCTCTGAGAGTCAGAAAGCATGTACTACCTAAACAAATTCAGAAGAAACTTGAAATTTGATGGTTTTGATCAAAACACTAGCTCTAGAGTATGACAGGCAGATCAGATACCTTCCACATGATACCTGAAATACAAACAGGTTTGAACCAGGTAAGGGATGAGATAAAGTGAAAGTTATTGTCAGAAAATTATTTAAGTTGAATATTCATTTTTAGCTCCACTTTTATGTGAAGGTCCCCTGCTGTTTCTGCTGGGTTCTGCTTTGCTTCTGTCCTTCACTATGGGACAGTGTTGTTATACGCAATTAAACTCATATCCAATTTGTGCTCCAGAGACTGTGGCAGCTGTACCTCAACAGAGGGTGAAGACACAGCAGATGGATAGAAGGCGAAGTGCTGTCAGTCCATCGGGATTGAAGATGCCACAAAAATGCAAACAGGACCCATAGTTTATACGAGAAAATAATGTCTTGACAGCCTGATAAAAGACTAACTCAGAAACCCTCATTCCCCCAAAAGTTAAGATCAGCTAAGATTGATATGGCTGCACTGTCAAATGCTTCATCTTTTTTATCCTTTTTTATATTTTTTTTTTTTAAATGAGAAACCAGAGCAATCTAATCTGCATGAGGAAAGTCACCTTCCCTGCTGCTCCATTTCATTTTCCTCAAGCAGTAGAAATGAAAATGAAAATTCCATTTTAAAAACATGAAAAGGGGAATATTCTCAGGAAGGTAGGAAAAAACCCCTTCAACAGCCCCACAAGAAAAACTTTAAAACTGTCACTCACATCCCTAAAAAATGAAGCCCTACAAAACAGGATGTTCAAACCCATATGTGGGTGCTGCATTTTTTTTCCTCAAAGACCAATAGAAACTGAAGTGACTTAAAAATTCAATTAATGCATAGCATGGGAGCACTTGAGAAGGGAAGGAGAGAGGGAAGACAGAGATGGAGTCAAGTTAATTGGGAAAACACTTTCAGAAAAGGATATGAACACTGTTCTGGAACTCCCAGTTCTCACATCAGTCAGTAACAAAAGAAGGTGCTGATGTGCAGATCAACATTTAAGCCCATAACACTTTTGGCAAAGTGCTGTTTTTAGCTTTATTCTTTACTTCTTGTTTTTCACACTGTACCTATTTCACATGCACATGTGCCTGTTTCTTACAGGCCAGATGTTGCACACCTGAAGCAGCGCCAAGTCCCATGAGATCAATGAAACTTTTAACCTTAACCAGAAAGCAGGATATCAGTATGTTTTCATGTGTTAATCTTTCTGATCCTCAGAAAAGCAATCACCTGTGGCAGGGTATGAATTTCCCAATCCCAGTGGAAGTAACTCTTCACCTCACCAGCTCTGGCCCAGCCAGAAGCAATGAATTGTGCATCTGCTCCCCTGTCTTACTGATCTGCCCTTTGTGTATACATTACAGCAAAGATTTCCAGTCAGCCAGCTTGACATTTTTCTATGAATTGACTATGAAATGATACAGCTAAAGGGCAGTGTGCCAAGGAATGACCAATTCAAGCATGGCAAATATTGACTGAAACAGAATATTTCTGAGTATGAGGGGCTTGCTTGGATTTTTCCGTAAGCACCTCAGACATACTCAGCATATGCATTCTCAGAATTTCCACCTGCTTTACAGCCGTGCCTCCAGACCCAGCAGCAAGAGGAGCTCATAGCACTCTCTGCTCTGTAGACAGAGAACTGAAAAAATTGAACTTGCCCAAAATAGTTTTTAAAAAAATTGTGCTTCTAAGGTACATGTTTTTACCCAGTAACAGAGACGTAAAAGAAACAATGGAAATAAATCCTACATTTCTGAGGTCAATGACCTGAAATCTCCCAGGAGGGAGGATGAGCGAGGATGGAGGAAGCCTGCTCTCACACCACGAGGTGCCCTGAGGACACGTAGCACTGGCACAGTCTGCTGCACTGTCAGGTGAGATCAAGACAAAGGCACTTTTCGGTGGGTCTCTCAGGAGCTGGCATCTTCCACAGCGAAGTGTTTTCCCTGAAAAACCTTATCGGAGCTCCCCAAGGTCTCTTGTCAAGATGTCCCTGTTAGAGGGTTAATCACAGAAATTATGGGATATATGAGGTAAACTGTAGGGGAGGTTTGTCCTCCCTCCATTTCATAGTAACTTACAGATATTGTAATGTTAAATACTAGCATAAGAGAATGCATTTTTCCCTTGGAGTATCTTGTGGGGAAGTAGAAGAAAATTTGCAGTTACACTATGGCAAGGTGCAGGATAAATCCCTGCTCTTTAACAAGTGCAAAAGCATTAAGATACAGGATAGAAGGACAGGCCCACAGCAAAGGCAAAGTAATCCCCACAGAAGGCAGTATTAAAGGATCTTCTGTGGATTTCTATATTTCCACACATATTTCATGTGTGGTTTTTCAGTCAGCAAGACACAGAAGAAAATAAAACCTCAAGAAACATCAATCTCTCTTTGAGCCCATGTGTGGACAGGAGATTTTGAGGAGTATGTTGGGGACAGACTTTTTTATTAGGATCCTATAAACATCAGGATCTGTAAATATAGAGCCTTTTTTCCTCCCACTTTCTTGGGGATGGTGGGAACATTTTAACAGAGTTGCTAAACCACACACACACTCACCTGGGTGATCTCTCATAGTTTCTTCTCCCGGTGTATTTTTGCCTCACTTCCCAGGTCTCTCATTTCCTTTCCAACCTGGTTTCTCCAGCTATCCTGTTTTTATACTATTAAATAGCAGTTTGTCCTTGTGTTTGGCTCTGCCTGCCTGCCCAGACAGGCGGTGGGGCAGCGTGGGGCGGAGGCAGGAAGCCGGGGCTCTCCGCTGCCCTCTGAAACACGCTGGCAGGCGGCTGAGCAGGATTTCAGCACAATCTCCCAAACACATTTTGTGACGACTCTCAAAACCTTGCTCATACAAGGAGGCTATTGTGTGGTTTTTTTAAGCATGAGTCTGTCTCTGTTTTTGTGCCCAGCTGCAAGGCTGACATTTCTACAAACCCTGCCGAAGGCTAATCCCCGCAAGCCGTGCTGTGCTGAGACAGGGGCCCCTACCGTGGCTTTGCTCTGCTTTTCTCCCTTCCATTCTCCCTGAGGGGAAGAGGTGCCTCAGGCCAGGAGTCTGGACTTCCAGTGTCTACACCACCACTGTGGTGGGCACTCGCCAGCCTGGGCCCAAGGTGCTTAAAATTGTCCATGGCTCTGAGGCAGAGGGGCCAGTCTCTGCTGTGAGGCTGCCCTCAAACCTGATCCTCCGGCACACGGGCACTTCTCTGCAGGAGGGCACGACCTGTCGGTGCACAGCAGAGCTCTCCCAGATTGCACTGAACTCCCACAGCAACCAAAAAGTCGTCCCTCACCTTGACACCCACTTTCAGGTCACGATTTTGTATGTCCCATTTTTCACAAATATATTTCCTGCGGGAATTCAGTCTCGTTCAGAATCCCCACACCGTGGGACAAGCTGTTTGAGACTGGCAGGTGAAGACTGTTGGAATGGCTGCAAAGGCACCTGTCCTTTCTCTTTCCCTTTCTTTTTCCCCCATATAGCTACCCTTGTTAGGAAATCACCAGTAAACTGGTGTTTTCTATGACTGCTCTCCAACTTAAGAGACAGTTTTTCCCTTTAAATTATTTAAATGATTTGGTCATTTGGGGAAAAGAAGAAAAAGACAACAGGAAAATCAATTTTTTACATTATAAACCTGTAGTATTTCTCCATTCTGAATACAGCTTTTGCTGGCAGTATATGAGTATCTTATATGGGCTAAAAATGAGAAGAAAGTAAACATTTCTCATTTGATGAGGCAACACCCAAACTTTCCTCTTCTTTTTTTCACTAGAAAATGTTGGAAGTTATTGAATAAAACAGTGATTGCACATACACATTTTTTTTTGCCACTTACAATGGATGACAGCCTCAGAAGAAGCTCATATCCAAAAACTCCCTTAGGTTCTGGGTGATGGTGGTGCCAGCATAAAGCACTTCCAGACCTTGTACACATCAGCTACCAGGGCTGGGATTTACATCATTGCAGATTCCTTAGTGAGTTTAGGCGTCAGAGCACAAATATCACTTACCGGCTGTGGGTATCTTGATGCTGACGTGAACATGTGCTACCACTTCTCTCATTTCCTCTGGAACACCAGAGACTATGGTGATATTTTTGGCATAGTAGCTTCCTTCTAAGAATGCTGGCTTTCGAAGTGAACATAAAATCTGCAAGTTCCTTTACCAATACGTTCTAGGCCAGGCTGCAGCATGGTGGGATCAAGTCACCCAATTCCCCCCAGCATCATGCCAGAACTGTGCCAGAGTGCCGAACAGAATTCAAGTTTCATTGGGCCAGAGAGGGAAAGCACAACAGAAATGCTGATGATGGGATCTGGAGACCAGGATGCTCATGGTTGACAAGGAGCCCGATAGTGTCTTTTCTGCTCTCCAGGATGTTTTTGGCTTGTTAAGGCTCTTTAACATAAATTTCCTTCACATGCTATACAGCTCAGCATCTAGGCCCACATCCTGGGAGACACAGTTGTGAAACATTTCTGGCGGAATTTTCTAGGCCAGTATTTTAAGCCCTGAATAATTGCAATGAGCACTACATCTATCACCCCTGTCCCACCGCCCTGCAAGCAACAACAAGCAGGAGTCAGCAACTTCATAACAAATAAGAGGTGTCTCCTCCAGGGATGATGCTATGCCCCATACCCTGGGCAGGTTGAAGTGTTTATCAGAAGTTCTCCCAAGCTAGGGACAGGCACCAGATTTGCCTCTGACCTCTGATTTTCTATTCAGTATCTCCAGGTGACTCCTCTGTCAGTATGCAGATGGCATATGGGGGCTAGGGACACCAAAAAACATAGCTTCAGCTGGTCCCTAAAACCAATGTGGTTTGATGAAGCTTTTAGCTAGTAATTAAAAAAATTTGTTTTGAAACTTCTTGCTGTTGGCTCTGTGGTTGGGCTATTACAACTGCAGGTCATGCTGAAATAAAGCTTTGGGGAAAGGGATGGGGACAAGGACTTTATGAGGCATTAGTCATAAATGTGAGGACCTTTATTCCTTTAAGCTATCCTCCATTACTTCTAGGTCTTTTATCTGTGCATATATGCATCAGAATTTTTTCAAATAAAGTAAATCACCAGAATTACATTAGCACAAGCACCCGGCGGAGCCACACAAGCAATGCTAACGTGATGATTGCTTCCACTTGGTTGTTTAAGTACCTAGAAACAGCATTTGATGCTCATAGGAGTTTTACTTCTTCAAGCTCTGCAAGATGGCCAGATAAATGTAGGTGCTCTTTTCCTTCTTTGTGCTGGTGGCCTCTGACCACAGGTAGTGAAAAAATGGGAATCAATGGTAAGGAAGAGTTAAAAGAATGGAAGTTATGTGGGAATGGCAGACACACTTTATTTAATAACTTAATAAACCAGAAGGTTTTTGAGGCAGCAGATAACAAATAGGGATGGGGGGAAAAAGTTTGTCTCAAGGAAAGCAGATGTTTAGAAGGGACATTTTAAATCTCTACACCTAAATGAAAGCCTGGAGCAGGGAGTTCTGCTTTAAAACAGAAAAAAATTAGTTTAGCTCAGCTCCACAGCAATGTTGTTGGAGTCCTCAAGCTCAGCAAAGCATTTGCAGGTGAGATAGTGTTTAGGTTTGGGGTAAGGTTTTGTTAATTCCCAGTGGAGTTCATCAAGTGCTTAATATTCTGTTATGTGTATGCTTAACAGAGCACATGTTCTCAGATGGAGAAGGTGGAGAACAGATTAATTACACTCTGTCTCTTCCGGTATGAAAACTTGGGGATATGAAATGCACTGCAAAACAAACAAAATAATGTGGTTATTCCTCCAGCATGTAGCAGACTCGTGGAGTTCCTTGCCAGAGGCCGCTGTGAACACTTGAAGCTTATGCACGCTGAAGACAGCACAAGGACTTAAATAGAGATGTATTCCAGATTACTGAACAGAGAAATTACGTCAGCTCTGGAAATCTCTTGAGCTACAAATGCTCAGAGCCTGGGGGCAGCAGAGTACCTTTGATGTTTGCCCTGGTCTCCCCCTGCCCTTGGCTTCTGCTTTCACCCACCATCCTAGTGGGGCGTTGGGCTGGGGGAACCCTCAGTGTCACCTCATACTGCTCTGTGCAGCTGTGGCCTGCGGGAGAACAACTGTATTAGCCTCACTTTAGAGGGATTGATGGAAAAATCCTGCTCAGCTGTAGGATCTGGATTCTTCAGTAGGGAGATTTCTATATATTTGCTATGATTTCTGCACATCTCTTGTGGATGATACAGAGCCATGCAGAATCCTCACATAGTTTTGTGTTTCTCTCCACTGAATTGCAGAACTATGAAGAAACACAGGTGAAAAGAAGCAGCTGTGTCACTGAATTATGTATATTATTGCTTTGTTTTTTGGCAAGTCTGGAATGAATAGTTACCAAGAGTACAGAAGCCTATGGAGAAAAAAATTCCACAAGTCAAAGAATTTTCCTCAAAATTTCTGTAGTATTTGAGTCTGTTTCAAATGGGAGGAGTAGCAGGGGGAGAAAGTAAGCAGAAAAGTACAGGAGCAAATGTGTACACACTAGAGAGAAACGATGCTCATGC
Organism: Struthidea cinerea; assembly: GCA_013397865.1. Taxonomy (NCBI): domain Eukaryota; kingdom Metazoa; phylum Chordata; class Aves; order Passeriformes; family Corcoracidae; genus Struthidea; species Struthidea cinerea. The sequence continues at coordinate 2,062,120 of VZTI01002070.1, read as the reverse complement.
ATAAGAGAACAGAAGTATTGCTGAAAAATGCAGACTCTCACCAAGACACTGCAGAGCTTAGTTGCATTTCCAGCCACTATGTATCTGACATGTACACCTCCATTCTTTTAATTTGCAGTCTTGAAAAACCTGATCTTGGGTAGACTTGCCCTTCATTTTATTTTGTTTTGCCGGGAGGCACGTGGCACATGAACACAGATGCTCAGAAAACTCTGCTGGTGTGCACAACAGATATTGTCAGACATGGTTTGTGTTGTGAAGAAGTTCCAACACTTATTACCACCCAATATCCTGAAAAACGAAGTGATTTCACTCTGCCACCTTACACAGCCTGTTTTAGTCACAGAGTCATGTAACAAGACTGTGTCCTTAGCCTCATAACTCATGGCATTTGCTGGGGGCATTTTAGTTGCAGCAATGAACCAATTTTTAACTTGTTTGATGAAATATCATGGTGGAGAAAGCAATGAAGCGCTTGGGCACCATGTGTAAAGTTTTTAACTTGAAATCCCCTTGACTATTCTGGTACTTAAACTTCCACAAGCTGTGTGTATTTTGTTAGATCAATTTGTATCGAAAGGACGTGACCTGAGCAGAGCCTTTCAGAGCACAGGAGGAGAATCAGCCGATCACCTGCCCAAGTCCGCTGCTAAAAAAAGGGAGGAAGAATACACCGATGTGCACAGGTATGTTTTCTCTTTGACTTTAACAAGTTTTTCCAAATCATTTTCTCTCCTGCCTTGCCAAATGAAAAACAGGTAACAGCAGGATAACAGAAGATTCTGGTAGCTACTGCATTTCTCATTGATGTTTGTTTTATGGGTGTGGGGGTTTTAACAATTTTAACACAGTGAACCTTGAATATTCACAGCAACACAAAAACGTAACAGTTTCAAACATAGTTTTATATTATCTGTGCTATCAAAGAATATATTTTAGTCAGGAATATAAGACAGTTATAAGCATATAAGATATACTGTTGAGTAAAAAGAAGTTAACTGCACATTCTGAGTTTAGTAACACCCCAATAAATCAGACCTAAAAGCACAGAAATTACCCTATTGATACAATGTACATCAATTTCTGATACAATTCTTTGAGTTTTGTTTTTTTTTTTTCTTTTTAAATCAGAGTGCCACTGAAACATACCTTGAAATTACAGCTATTCAGGAAAGCAAAATAAAACCGTGTTTACAGCTAAAATTAAGTTATTGATTTTAGCTCCATAAGCAGAAATACACAAATGGCAGAGCTCAGCATTTTCTAAAGTGTACTCAAGTCATGTTCCCAGCAATCAAGAGAGACCTAATCAGACTTTTTCCTCTCAAAAATAATGATGATCTTGGCAGATTTTGTTAAATAGCTTGCCAGGCTGTGCTGTTCCAGGCTTTGCGGTGTGCTCATGGTGATTGCTGGGTGCTGATGTGCATTTGCGCCTCACTGCTGCGTTTCCTCAGTCCCCGTGCCCGTGTCTGCTGGCAGCTGAATGAGGTTATCCCCGAGTGCACCGAAACCCCGGTGAAGATGGGACGCTGCGACTGCGGCTGTGGCTCTGCTGCCCCCAGGAACAGGCTCTGCTCGCACCTCAGCCCTGAGCCTCTGCCCCGGCGTGCGGCTGCTTCCCAGCCACTCTGGCTTCACACAGCTCCCCTCGGACTGGCTGCCCTCCCTGTCCTCAGCCTGTATTGTCAGCCTCACTTCCTCCTCTGCTTCTTCTCAGGTGACATGAGAGCTCAGGAAGGAAGGCCACCTGCCCAATTCCTCTGCCTTGTCTCAGCAGACTGCTCATTTCCTCAGTTCACATATTTTCCTACTCCTGTTTCTCCATCTTCCTCTGCTGGCCTAGTATATCTAGTTATTGCCTTGCAAAACATTTTGCAGACCTTTGCATGAAAATTGCTGCAAAATAATGCATTTATTTTACCATATAGAAAGAGCAGAAGACTTCAAAAATGAAAAACAGCATTTTCTGCTTTAGTTGCCCATAGCTGGATATCTAAATCAAGCTTAATTAAACAAACAAACTAACTAACTAAAACCACCCCACAAATGAGATTTTCAGTGGTGCTGAGAATACCCTACCATGATTGCTTACATTATTCTTTGAAGAGGGCACTTAGATGGAAAGTGCCATAAGGCACCAAAAAAGCTACACTGAGGCTGGCTAAAGAAGACAGTATCTGTTCCTGCATCCTTGTTCCAGGTGAGTAAGATATCTCAGGTGGGAAGAAGGCATGGTCAGAGTCCTGGTTCTTACTGCTAGACCATGGGCTGCCTGTGAGTGCCATCAAACTGCAATACTCACACATCTGGCAGAAAGTATGTGGGGGTCATGGACAAGTAACTCTCAGTGAAATTTAAGGTGGTCATTTAGACCATATTAACATGGAGTTCCAAAGTACCTGAAATACTGTCTGATCAAGTGCTCACAGGCACTCCCACAGCCACTGTGAGTGGAGGCACTGGGAACAGCAGTTCTCCCATTTAGTTCCTAGTAGGGAACTGAGGTTGAATATCCTTTGTGTCATGTTAAGAAACAGAACAACTCAAGCAGAGAGATTAAATATTCCATTTCACCCGCAGAGTGTAGCTGGTGTCAGGGCCTCCACTACTATGTAAGGATTTCCCATCCTGGCTCTCTGGCTATAAGCACAAGTGTTGCAGGTTGGGAGACCTCTAAGAGGCTTGCCTGTTTCAGCAAGACACATGTGAGGAGAAAGACTTCATCAAGACGTGTTTTTGTTTAGACTTCCCTCTGGAGCTATAATTTAAGCATATTTTAAGCGGTGCCCTTCCCATTAGCTCTTCTAAAGCACAGCTTTATCGATCCTATTTCCGAACCACACATCTCTGCGCAAGGGATTTATGTGACTGCCAAACCACAGGGCACCAGCAACCATTTCTGTGCTCATGAAGCCTCACCAGCTTGAGAATACTCCAAACATCCAACTGGTCTGTGTTCTCGAAAGCTTACCCTATCACATTTTTTATATAAATATTGCTAATATTGCTAAATATTAGCTAAATATTGCAAACTGCATTTCAAGCCTAAATACAGTCTTTCATTCTTAACCTCTGTGTTTATACATTTTATTGAATTTTTGAAGATTGGATTAATTTTCAGCATTTGATTTGTTGCAGTGACTTTGGGCTGGCTGCCCAGCTTAACCATGGCTGCTACTCTTGGATGATGGCCTGACCATTAATTATTTCCCTGCTGAAACTGCATTACCACAAAATAAATTTTGTTATAATGACATTAAGTAAAGGCCACAGAAACCTGTCCAGCATTAGAAATTTCTTCTTGGCAGCTGTTTTATGCTTTTTCCTCACATTATCTAAATCAAGAATGAGACATCATTTAATATTTTACCAGCTCATGAATAAACAGGCCTTCTATTTTCCTTGATGTAAATATAACAACATCAGCATTGAAGCAATTATCAAATCACAGACATTATCCTGCAATCTTTATAAATTCAATCTCCCAAATAAGACAACACATGTAAGCACAAAAAGATTGAATGATGTTGGGTTAAGTTAGTTACCATCTTTAGTTTACAGGGTATAACAGTTCTTACTTCGTAAGACAAGTCTCACTATGTAAAAAGGGTTTAATAAAATACTCGTTAGTCACCCTTACAAATATGGACATTTTTAGCCGCAAAATTAAAAAGTAAACCATCTAGGACTGTACTGAAAAACCTTGAGGTGAAAGGAAGAACAAGAGGAAAATACGTATAATTAAGAATGAACACCCCACAGGTTCACTGTTAGCACAACTGAAGTGCCAACACTATGTATTTTGGCTGCTTGTATCAAAATCATGCAATTATGCTAATATATGGTAATGCCATTGCCCTTGAAAATATTGCTTTCCTCTAATAATTTAGGAAGGAGACCAGTTATGTGGTTTGGTCTTGCTGGTGGTGATGTCACTCTCATTGCTGAAAAGCATAAAAATTATTAATTCCTTTCCACTTCTACCATTCCAGTCTGCTCCATCAGAGCAGCCCTTTTCCCTTCATGTTATATTCATGTGGAAAATAAACCACAATTTTTTTCCCAGCAGAATATTTTTTAAGAAATATCTGCAAAGGTGATTTACCACTGAGAATATAAACAGAGCTGGAGACATTCAGCTATCCTTTGCTGCATTAATCCAATTCCGTTTTAGGTAACAGCAGTCTGATGTTCATTATCCTTCCAGAAGGTAACCCTTCCTTGCCAAATATATGCTTTTCCAGTAGTTATTATGCTTGTAAGTATTTTCTCATTGTTTTCTGCTGCACAGTGTATTTTTTAAAAGAATAATTTTTTTTTCTAACTTCATCATTGGTTTGAAACATCTCACTGCAATTTAATTGTGATGAATAAAAGGAGAAACAGGGTAATACAGTTAGAGCAAATGTCTTTGGCTACTTCAAATCTTTTTTTCCCCCTCAATTACAGACCAGTAAATTCAGTGGGTTTTATAGATTAGAGCTCAAAAAGTCCATCATGATAGGTAATGGAATAAGTCTGACTTTTTGCATTCTTGTTTTAAATATGGATTTTATTACCTGCTCCTGCACTATCTACAGCCTTTTTTCTTTACCATTGCCCAAGTGCGCTTGACTGGCAGTCCCAAATTTTGATTTCATTCCAGAGCGGAAAGACTGTTTTGCACATGATTTTGTGCAGCACACAGAACTCAGCTGCCAGGTTTGAGACTTTTCAACCATGGAGAACAGCCTGATATGAAATCTGCAGCCAGAGCCTCATTGTGCTTGATGCTGTACAGAGAGGGAAGATCATAAAGTTACAACAAAAGCAAATGGACCAAAGTTCAAAGTGTAAAATAGCAAGTAAGGAGTAAGGGGGAAAGGAAGGTAGTCAATAGTCACATCGGCCAGACCAGTCCCCTTTCATCAGGTTGCATCACCAATCTAAAATGTCCTGCAGAAGATTGTCTCTAGTACTTTTCTGATGTCCAAAGGAAAAAAATTCAGGAAACGACACCCCTCAAAGCCTGACCCATCCCTCAAGGGGCTGTGCTTGTTCCAAAATCACTTGTAAGAGAATTGCTTAGCTCCTTCATGTGCACAGCCTTGGGAAAGAATATATACTATTGTTTGGCCTTATAATGACATTGAGATACTGTAACTACCTGGAGTTATAGATGTTCCCACTTCAAGCAGCAAATTCTACTTTTCTTTAATTTAATGGAGGTAAAAACAAGGCTGTAACAGGGAAGAGAATACTGATGCTCATAGCATCACAACTGTTTTTCCCAACTGATGCTCTTCTGTCATGAGTGATCAAAATATTTCTACCTGGCTCCCATTATTACCTGTGTATCAGTTTGGCTTCTTGGGCCCCCTCCAAAATAACCATTACTGTCTATCCATTTCTAATTCTTTTTGTAGGAGCTGTTCTTCTCTAAATTTTGTAGAGCTTTAGGACTAAAGTAGCAAGGAGATCTACAAGTACATAAACAAGAGCCTGTCTTGATCCTTTCATCCAAATTACATCAAGAGGCTAGTCTGTAGAAAGAGCTAATGATCCAATCAGCATAAGAACACATTGCAAATTTGAAATCTAATACATAATCTCTAGATGCAGATTTATTATGTAATTATACATTTGAAGAAATTGAATATTTTTATATGTTTGATTTTTCTGTTGCTGTAGTCTCTTGCAATGATCCTTTTAGCATTTGAGTTCCTAGTTGCACTCCACAGAAAACGCTTTGAATGAATGTTGCTTGACCGAGTGTCCTTCAATGACGAAAGCAGGAGGGTAGCAATGAGGAAAAAAAAGGATACCACAGATAGGCTCAAAGGGACTGCAAGCCCCTAGGATCCCCCAGGATCTCTTTGCATTCTTTGTTAACGTGATGTTGGCAAGTTGCTTTCATGCTGTTCATGAGCTAATGCAATCTCTATGGTATGTGCTCCCAAGCAGTTCAGCAGAGAAGCAAACTGAAGTGGCAATAAGCAATGAATCAACAACCCCTTGCTGAAATGACAGCAAACAACGAATTAACAGCCTGCTAGGGCATCCTTGAGTCTGTGACTCCTGTGTCGTATGAATTCCTGCCCTACAAATGAAACATCAGTCTGCTTCTATTGCTGATAAAATCAGAATTAGGGAGTGGCCGATACAGAGTGGCTGTACTTACTTAGCCATACACTTACTTATTTGTGCCATGTTATGCACTGCCCAATCCCGAGAGCCCTAAAACACATATATATAGAGTTACCTGTGGAACAAGAATCAAATCTACAGGCATCTGCCTCAACATTTATTACAAGTTGCATCTGATGGAAAGGGCTGTAAGTGATGCATAGAAACACATTTTAAGCTTGGGGTTTCAAATACATCTCAACAGAAATGTAAAACTTAAGCAAGTTGTACTCTCGACTTCTTATGCCATTCTTCTTCTCTCAGTGCTTGATTTTGAGAAGAACATGGTAGCAAAAGCTCACCAATTTCACTTTAAACTCAGTCAAAATGAGGTAACTCCTGGGCAGGCAGCTACATTGTAGCATGTAGCACATTGGCATGTAAGCCCAACAGCCAGACAGGCGCACTCACACACTCCCTCTGCTCTCTGCACTGGGCTAGGAGAAGAAACACTTATTTTTGTCTTTGAAGGTACCAGAGGTGCCATATGATCCACACACCTCTGCTCTGCTATTTTTTGAGATTTCCTGTCAAACTGACACAGCACAGCAGACAAGACATGGGCTGTTACCATTAAAATGGCTGGTTCCACTTCTGCATAGAAATATCGGCCATGACCCCTTTTGCTATTTGTGAAATTGGGAGACAAAGACACATGACAAAACGTGCTGTTGGAATTGTCATTTTGTCTTTATTTAACAGAGAACTTTTCTCATCCATTTTCTAAACAGGCAGTGTTATTTCAAAAAATCAGAAACAAAGTCATGATCAAAACCACACATAGAATAACTTAAATAAACATTTTTCCTTTTCAAAATGATTGAAGTATAGGATAGATAAAACATATTATTTTGGACATTCTCCATAAACAGTTCATATGTAATAGTTTCTCCATTAAATATTCAGAAAATCAATATATATCAGTTAAACTACTCTGTCACGGACTGCATCTTTAGAGGAACAAGTTGGCTGGAAAAAATGAGATTTCACTGAAGAATAACCCTATAGAAATAGGTTTCTTAATGTTTATGCATCCTTAATCCTCTCTTCTCCCTTGAACTCAACCTACAGCAAATTGTTTTTATCTGAGAGGGGCTGGAAGCTGTTGGTGTCACTGCTTAGTTTAGCTAAGGGACCAAGCAGCAATGAAAAACATTAGGGATCATCCACAAAGCTAACACTGAGCCTAAGCTCCTGAGAAACTACCCTCTACAGAGTTGCTCTTTGTTCCTACAGAGGAATGTATTCACTTCATCCAGCCCAGCATTCACTTCACAGCCCAGCATTAGCTTCAACCAGCTAAACCTAACCACATGCCCACTGCTTGCACAAGGAGAGGCTTTTGCTGTACTGAAGACATTAATCTAGGTCAACAGCCCACAGGCTGTGGTGCCAGCCATGCACAGAGGCTTATCACACAATTCCCATAGGTCCTGTCTCGCCCCAGTGCTTACTGCTCAGACCGACTTGGCACCTAAGGGAGCCCACTGCACAGCACTGCATGGACCAGAGGAGCAAAATGTAGCTTCAACTCTGAGAACTGGGATAATGTAATAAACAGCGGTCCTTCCCCACAACAGAGCAAGACTGCCACAGCTGGAGCTGTTTCCTCTCTTTGCGCCACATCCCAGCATAACCCCAATATCATAAAAGAATATAGCTGGAGCTCATAATATTTAACATTAACTAGATAGAAAAATTTTAGTTCACTGCATTAGACAGTAGCTTTTTGTTTTTAAACACTGAGTTAAGAACTGGTTTCCTTCTGGTCTTTCTCATTAATACCACTTGTCTACAGAATTACTACAAAACCCTGCAACAATCTAATGTCTGCCTAAAATAACTGAGCAGCTTTGATGATAATCTCCTCCATCCTAACCTGAACCTTAATCCAGTTAATCTTTGTATTTTTTTCTTGTCACTGAAATATTGCCCACTCTATTTCACCTCACATCTTGTTTAGTGTCTACCCTAAAACCTCAGTACCTGTAGGCAAGTAGTTAAAACAAAATCTTGTTTCACTTTGCAGAGTTTCTAGGTCTCATAATTGCACCAAAAGGCTTGAAAACATGAATCATGTCAGCTTAAAGAAAGCAAATAAAAACACTCAAAGGCACTTTTCAAACAATATTCTCATCAGTTTTACAAGAAGCTTATAATCTGAAGAGGTGAGGTGGGTGCCTGAGTCACAGAAATTTCTAAGTCCTTGGGGTTCAAATGTAAGGATTCCTCTTCACCTTCCTTTTCCTCTTCTGCTTTTCTACTCTTGTATTTGGTATGAGGAACGAAGATGCCCAAATTTCTGGTAGAAATCATCTTCAGCACGACTCAGAGCTTCCTCATCTATGTAGACAGCTGGTCTCCGGGAAGCCAAAAAGTACTGCACTTTCCGCAGGCTCCATCCCATCACGTACTTCAGCCAGCCACTGACAGCAGCTGTAGACCTGCCAACACCAGCATTGCAATGGACATAGACAGTGTGTCCATTCTCCAGTAGCCCGTGCAGGAGGCAGACAGCTTGTGGCAACATCTGTATTCTTCCTAAGGTCAAAAACAAGACACGTTCATTTGCACTGGACAAAGTCAGTTCATGGCTGAGATTCTGCCTGTACAGCCTGATGAACTGTGAAATATAATGGCAAACCTGACATATGTGACTTTTTTCTTTCTTTTCTCAAATGACCTTCTAGGCTGTCTTGTTTTTTTTCTTGCAACATAGAATCAGATCACACAAAACTGTAAAATGCCCCTAGTCTTCTCTAAATATACATTCTGATTAACATCTACTGTGTGTGGCATATTCATTTTCAAAGGAACTGAGACAAGGCAGCACATTATAGAGAACAGCACAACTTAAATAGGGTTAAAGTTAGCAAGCCAAAAATGAAATGTTTTTTTTTTAATACCAGAGTTTTGTGAAGGTACCTACATATTGCTGATTTCCAAAACATTGTAATGAAGGCCATCAAGTGAGGGAGGGAGAGCAGAAGAACATTTTACTGTACAATTTAAAATTGCCATGATTTCATTCTATACTAAGAATACAGGTAAACAACACAGAATAGCCTTTCTCACTCCCAAAGGGATGACTATACCATATTTTCTGACACTTTTCTTCCTGCTATCCTGGGAATAAGAGCTGCAAATAGCAGAGCCCAAATTCTCCTCATGGCACATACGAGGACTGACATTAAGCCCTTTCAAATCCCTGTTTTAAGGTCTCCTGTCTTCCCTGATGTCCTCTTGCTGAAATGACAGTTCTCTATTTGGGGCAGCAGTATTTAACTGAGTTGAAAGCACTCTCTTCTGCTGGCAGGCTGGTCTCTTGAAAACACACTCACTTTCTAACCTTCTGGTTGGAAACAAGACTTTGAACTGAGCATTCCAACCAAGGACTTAAAAGTACTAGTAATTGATGTCACAGATCAGGTGCTATGAGTATTTTAAATTAATTGCAAATTATTATATAAATGTCTCTATGGAGTTTCATCAGACTGGGATACTACAGTGAAAGTATTTGTTGGGAAGGGAACAGCAGACACACAACACTGTTGCTCCATTTTTAATTTGCTAGGGTGGCAAGCTGCCCTGCTGTGCAAACTTGCAGTCTTCCACCTACACAGCATATTTTCATTATATAGGCTGAATTCAAGCTGAAAGCAAAAACAGGCAAGCAGTTACTGACGTCAGATGGCTTTAAACTCAAATACACATAATACTGCCAGACACAAAGTACTTCAGATGGCCTCTCTGCCTACAAGAAAATATGAATAATTTGTTAAAGACAGCACACAAAAAAATTATGCCTTGTGTGCTGGCTATATTTTCATGCAAAATGTACACAGAACCACCCCCCCCAAACTGTTACGAAAGTGACAGATTAGTAACTAAAAGTGTTTGCTACAATTCACTGCAAGAGTGACATGGGCATTACCTTCAGTGCTCATGTCTGCAGTTGGCAGCCAGACATAGGCAAGACCTTCTTCCTTATACAGTTTCATTAGGATTTCGGGGCTCATGGGTTCTGGGTAGCGGTTGCAGCCCCAGGAATTTTGAACAATGTCAGATTCAGTCTGGAAGTTCATCACAGCTGTAATACCCAGCTCATGCTTCAGCTTGATGGTCACGTGCTCCAGCTGCCGAGGGCAACTTCCCAGCCAGATGTTTGGCAGAATCCTAGCATTGAGAAAACATTGCAGTGGGATTGATTACAATATCTTAACAAGGAAACTGCCAAGTACATCGGTGTTCCAGTTCCAAACCTGCTCGACATCATCACACAAACACTGCTAAGCGCAGACTTTTCACGTCAGGCAGTAAGAAACTTCTTGTTTCATTATGGCTTCTTATTTTGTTACAGTTGAGTTGACGTCTGATGCTGGGGATCAAGTTCCTAGCCTACCACAAAGAGCCAGATGAACTGAGATGGGCAGGCAGAGCATAGTGATACCACATAGTGAGACCACAGGTCTCCAAGGCATCATTCATCACTAAGCTTCCAGTAGAAGCTTACTAACATCAGAGATTAGAAAAAGAAAACCCTGAAGATTCATGCAATTTGCACACTTATAAAAAAAAAAAAAAAAAAAAAAAACAAAAACCGAAAAACCAAAACCCAAAAAACATCTAAAGAATTCACACGAATTACTTTAGTAATAAGTCAAACATAAAGAACTCTTCCAACTCTTTAGCTACCACCATAACGAGAGAAGCAGGAAAAAAAAGCAATTTGAATTATCCTTCTGTGATGAAACTTAAAAATTAATGAGTAATTTTCTTCTAATTTTTCTCTGATCTCTTGGAGTCTAGTGGGAATCAAAGACAGAATTACAATATATGTCTAGCTTCCCTCAAGGCTTGAAGGATCAGAAATTTTTCAGGAAAACAAGAGGTTTATGTAGGATGGGTAAGTACCAGAAATAAGGTTGTTTATCTAAATCAAACTTCAAGACTTCTATGGTTTTCCCATTGCTAATTACCATAAAACTATTGTATACTTCAACAGATTTTGACATTATAAACTGAATATTAAGAAGATTGTTTTCAAATGAGGGGTTTTAATATGCACATGCAATTAAATTGGTGGTATCCACAATGGATTATCTAGATGCTCAAATTAGTAGTGATCTACTTTAATTTTTTTTTGCTTCCATAAACTTCGATTTTGAAGGGGCAATCCACAAACTACACAAAACATCCCTGCATTTAGCATTTAACAACTTTGCAAACCTTAACAGCAACAAGTCTGTAACACTATTAACTGCAAATGTAGCAAACACTATTAAATGCAAATCTACAACAAAAGCAAGATCCTCAAAAATAAAATGTCTGCCATGCCTGTCTTATGATCTTTTCCAATTTCAACCTCAGTAACAAATAAGGAAAGTTTTATGTTTTTTCAGTAGCCTATAAACCACTCTGAAATTACCAGGTAGCTATCTCCATTTCACTATCACAGTAGTAAGTGCTTACTAGCATTTAATTAAGACCTGTAATTGACTGTAATTATTAAATCCTGCCATATTAGTACTGAAATATTATCAAAAAGAAAAATTCAGATCCAGGAAGCATTAGTTATTATTGTTTCCTGTTTGTCAGCTGCATCCATGGTGAGTTGCATACCAGTCACAAAAACAGTCTTCGGCCTTAACAATCCCTGTTTCAGTGGGACAACACCCTTGATCTCAATATATGGTAACTGAGAGCAATTTAAACAAATATATTACACAGCAAATAACCATTTCAACCATGTTCCAACAGTGAGACCACTTGAAAAGATTTGACTTAGTTGTTGTTTCACATACATGTTCAAGAACTGCCCAAAATGCCACACAACCAGCTCGAGCCTTCTCACTGATCAGAGGGATGCGCGAAGGTCCACTGCAACAACGGCTTCACTGACCCCCTTCCCACGTGCCAGCCCCACAGCAACCCCCACCCCAACCCGAACGAGTGACCGCTGTCAGGAGTCTACCACAGGAATCTGCCACAATGATTAGAGCGTTTCAAGGTGGCAAATGTGAGTTAGAGTGCCCTAACAGATGCTGACAAATGGCTGGAGATGAGCAATGCCCACAAAACTCCATTCCTGGGAAAGAAAAATGGCAATTTCACTAATATCTTGTGACAATACGAGGATATTATTTCAAGAACAAGAACATTAGTACCCTTCCTTCAAAGGCTGCCTGGAGACTGATACATAGGTAATTCACTTGATACTTTGTGAAACATCTAATGCACTAAATGACCTTGATGGGAGAAAAAATGTGTGTTTTCTAGGATTTGATTGAATTAAGAGTGACTAAAGCATTCCTGAAATAAATAAAATTCTGGGTAGTACTCTTGCTTACTGATAAATCAATGCTTTATAATTTTTTCCCCAAATGATTTTTTAATGGGAGGACATCACAGCTGTGCTATCTGCAAGCCCCTGGGATACAGGCCATTTGTTTATTTTGTTCTTGCAGCCTAACACATCTTGTACATGACAAGACCCCCTACATTGCACAACACTAATTGCATTTACTGAACAATCTGAAGAGTTTACCAAGTTTTTACCACTGTCTTTCCCTGTAATTACCCAAACTAGTGGAGGCATTCAGAGAATGTCCTAGTATTTAGGACAGGCAGCAATTCTTGTGAATTGATTTTATGATCAGGTCCTGAAGTTTAGCCTTTGAGAGGATCAAGATGTAGCCTTGACCTTGGTCTTCAAGCCCCTTATCTACCCACTTGCAAATAACTGTAATTAATGGTCTTGCTGGACAAGGCTTAACCACCCTTTTACCATGCAGAAAACAGTACTGCAGAGCTGTCCTATCAGCCAATTTATGCAATAGTTCTAGGATAATCCTACTGCATAGTACCTATATTTCTATTTGGCTTTATCTAATTCATACCTTACCTTTTTCTGACATCAGAAGGAAGGAATAAAAGGGGTTTCTACACATGCAAGTACAGAGACTAATGGAGAGTTTAGCAGCTATATTTTATATATTGATTTTTTGATAGCCCTACTGAGGCTTTCATTATGCCGAGGACCAGGAAAACATACATATTGAACCAAGCAAGAATGTGGTAATTTCATTTGTACATTTTTTTCTTTAACAATATAACTTAGATTTCCTTTCCAATGTGGCCTTTCTTCTTTAAGTTGCCACTGTACTTCAGTAGGTAGTTAGATTTAAGACACAAAACGATTTGGCATGGGAAAGAGAGCTCTTTTACCTTCCCCTCTAAACTGTCATGTTATAGTGGTCTGAGATCTCTGACAGCCACTGCTTTCCAGCTCACATGTGGTTGTATTCCAGCAGCAGATTATGCGATCCCTAAGCACAGTTCAAAAAACATTAGAAATTATTAGTGATCAATAGACCTTTAATCTTTTCAGCCATTAACCCCTTTGATGTTCCCCAAATATCAAAACAGGATGGTGTTTTAGCAAAATTCTACTTGGAATTCTGCTTTAATATAAAAATGACACTTTGTCATTGTACATCTTAACTCTCTGCATTAAGGATAGTAAACCATGTTTGGCTCCAGAAGACATGGTCAATTCAGTCAAAGAGAGTTTACCAAAGAAGAAATCACCTAGAGTGATTTAAACATCAACAAAATTCAGCAATATTCTGAGATTAAGATTTGCAGATTGTCTGTAAACCCTTTCTTTATAGGTGCTTCCTGTCAACTACTTTCAGCCTGCCCTACACTTCAGTTCTCCACTAGTAATACGGATACAATATTTACCTACCTTAAGGGGACTTCCAGGGGTCAAATGGATGAATTAATGTGAGAAGCTTGAGTTTGTGGTAACAAGGACTAAATGTTGGACAAATGTTACTCTATTTACTTTACAGAGCCCAGACTGAAGGCTGACATATTTAAAACCTGCCTTTTGACTTATAAACTGAGAAAACCAACAATTATTTATCATTACCACAGAATAAATACGGAACACCTGCAATCACTTGTACACTTCTTTTCCAGCACACTTAAATTATTTTTAATGATCTAGACATACATTGTATTTGTTGGCTTCCCCCCAGAACCCTGCACAGCCTGGATTAAAATATAACAATTCAGTGTGAATGCATCCAAAATAATAAATGCATTCCATTTAATCAACATGTATGCAAATGGTCTTCCCATCCCTAAGGAGTCTGAGGAAATGGAAAATTTGCATTGTGAAACTTTTTTTTAATGGTGCAGACTAATTTTCAGGCTGGTTCACAAAGCATGACACACCGTACCTTTCAATCCTAGTACAGTACAAAACCAGCCCAGCAACTGTAATTGTAGGGATCTGATTCCCAGGGAAGGTGACCTGACCTAGGGGAAGACACCAGGTTACTGTATCAGGCAGTCAGCTCTTCCTCCATGACACCAATGTCTACTCTGCTTCTTCAGCAGCTCCTGTCTTACTTTTGTTAATAATGCTTTGGGACAGATGCTAAATTCAAATTTCCTTAAAATGCTCAGTCGTAAACTGGGATGACTCAGGCACTGCTTCCAGATCTGAGCAATCATCAGTGTGCTAGGAGGAGGCACCTTAGAATCTACCCTAAAATCAATCAACCCTCTAAGGAGTCACAGTTCTTATGGAAAAGGATAGGATTCGACACTTTAGGGACACATTTCATCAGATTATCTATCAGGTACAGTATTTCAGATGTCCTTCTATCCTGATAGTTGCCAGCTTTAATCAAAAGAGAGGCCTTTGCCAAGCGAAGGAAAAATAGTGGTATTTGTCATTGGTTATTGGCAACAGAGTGACCCACCAATGAAGCCATTTGTTTGTACCAGAAATATTTTTGACCAAGGTCCAGTCTATTATTTTAAATGAAAAGTGATGGATTGATTCATCCCTCAGTGCCAGGTCAAGGTGTAGCCTGTGTTAAAGCTTGCACTTCACTTCACTTGTCTACACTGGACTTCCTTAGATCCCGTCAAGCATCTGATGGCAGGGAGATGAGTCCAAATATACATGTATAACAAAACAGAGCAATTTAGCTGAAACAACAAACAAAATAATGATTAAATTGACTCTGTCCTCCCTCAAGACCCTTATTTCCTTAAGGTATAGCATGCAACCGCAGCTACATAGAACTTGAAGCAAAACTTATTCTGCATTCCCAGAAGTGCAACATATATAATTCAGTCAATTTATCCCCAGCATTTTGTATTGCTTCTGGGCATACAGAGTGGTTTTTTGTACCAATGTAGTGCTCTTACCCTGGTACCACTACCAGCAAGCAACCCAGAGGGAATATAGGCCTGAAGTACAACTCAGTTACAGATGATTTTTGCAGCACTTGAACTACTAGAGACTGTTTCCAATTACACTGCATTCCTATTTCCTCCCCTGATGGCACTGAAGTAGGAACTAATTCAGAATTTTTTTATAAGGTGGATTTTTAATGGAAAATTGTGATCTGTCTGAACCAAAAACTTAATAGAAACTTTCAACTTTCAGCCAAATTTAAACTAGTTCAAAGACCAGATGTCTGTTCCCTGTCTCATTTGACACCAAAAAAAAAGAGATTTCCAGAAGTATTGCTTTGGGCATATTCAAAATGAGAATATAGGAAATCCTACCAGCTGTAGCTGAGATGTTCTTTCATCTTTTCTGTATTCTCTGCCTTGTGACAAGGCACATCACTTTAAATGGTGATACCACTGGATTACGATGACCCAGAAGTATCATCCTGCATGCGCTCCTTCTTTTGCCAGTGGCATCCTTCTTACAACATATACCAGCTTATTCTTAGGTCTGTGTGTGCCTTCCCTGAAGTACCAAATGAGATATCTCTCTTCTAGGCCTTCCTTGTTCTTTTCTCTGAACCTGTGACAGCGAGCACTTGCTAGAAATCAGATAAGGCTCCTGCACTTTTGTCAGAGCAATCTAGAAACATTACCTAGAGTGCTGTCTAATGCCCTGAAATGCATTCACAAACTGATGATTTTCAAATGACCAAATTAAGTGTGGAAGTGGAAGATCTGAGCATGTTCAAATATTCTTTGATATGTAGAAAACACACTGATTACTATCCTCACCTCAGAAAAAAATGTCTATTGTCCAATATGAATAGTGCAGTCCCAGGTCACAGAGACACCTTCTTGTCTCCACAATGGACACAAAGAACAGATTACTTCCTTCCATTCTACAAAATCCTTTTACTTACCTCTAAGTTACTAACACTGTCCAACACAGCTTTGCATTCTTCACACACACACACACACTTGTCACATATCCAAAGCATCTGATCACTCCTGTTTGCCTTTGGACTCCCTCTCTTTTTGAATATGTTATGCCCAGTACTGAAAAGTACATTTCTGAGAAGAACCAAAGATTACTTACTTGTGCTTCAAAGGCTTTATCCCCCTTTATAGTTCCCTGGCAGTCCTTCTACAGCATGTCATTGCTGACCTACATTCAACATGGGATTCTTCTTTCAAGTTAAGATCTTTCCAAACAGATGAATCTACTCAGGGAGAGACCAACGTTTGTCCAAACCAGAATTATTAGTTTCACTTGCCAGTGGTGTCAAATTAAACTAAATGAATATGCAGCAAAGGAGCAGAGGAGATTCACAGCTGATGAATGGGCCTCAGCAATATGTCTTGGAATAAATAATCTCACATGCACATCACTGTGTTTTAAGATAACTATATACAAATAGAAAGGGAAACAGTACCTGCTTGTAGTGATGCTTGGTGAAAACATTGCTTTATAAAGAGGTCAAAGTGGTAATACGAGCCTGTACCAAGAAGTGAGCTGAAAGTAACAGAAAATTTATAGTAATGCTCTAAAAATCACTGATCCTATTCTATGCACTCAAACTTTGAACTTTCTACTAATATTTTATTGTATCAAGAAAGATACAGAAAAATGAAAACATTCAAAATACAGGTATTTCTTGTGAAAATACTTTCATATTAGGGCAGACTAAGAATTCAGCATTCTTAAGAGGGAATTGGACCACTGCTTAAAGATAACATAAATGGGATGGGCAAACCAACTGGCTTTATCTACATAAAAGAGGTAAAGAATAGCAAATTCCATATAGTTTCACCTATAAAGCAACTACCAAGATATGAGAAAAATGGCAACATTTTTTAATAATTTTTTTAGTCTTGTGTCTTCCTCCAAAATACAGACAACATAGATATCAAAACAGAGGAGTCCCTGGTTTGGTCTTGTACAGGAATTCTGGTTTCACTACAGTCTGTTTAAACAAAGGACAGAAAGATCTCTCAGCAAAATGCCTCCTTACCAATGAAATAATTAAGTAGAACTGAGGGGTTACGACACTGACATTTCACTGTGTATTGCATAGGGCACAAGGGTAAATGGCTGTGCTCTTAATCCCTTCTCCTGTTGATTTACTGATAAACTCGCCTTGCAGAAGACAAACTGATGGACCCTTCATGATGAGAGACCTGACTTAAGCAGGACTGACTGGGAACAGTTGGATGCACTCGATTTCCCAGCACAGAGTCAAGCAGTAGTGGCCAGAGCAGGAGAGCAGAGTGGTCTAACTCCAAGACAGAATAAACAGGCTTAATAAGATCACTCTTATCAAGAAAGATGGAATAAATGGCCATAACCTTAGCAGAAGCCATCAGAGAAAAGCACTGATTGATGATAAAACTATATCCTACTGAAACGACACAGCTGCAGGCCTTGTAGAAACTACTTATATTCTTGAACAAAAAATTACTCTCACCTAAATGTCAAATGTAGAAGGAGCACAAGCCATTGCTTATAAATTTGTTCTGCTTTACCACTGAAAGAGTGCAGTTTATTTCGAAGTTAAGAATTCTGCCTCAGGGCTTTAAACAAGGAGAATTAAGCAGACTACAATGTAGTTCCAAGGTGGTTTTTTTACTTCTTATTTGGCACTCTGATGAAAAGCAATTAAGGTCTGGCAAATTTTCTTCTTAGATGTAATTTGAACTACTTATCTAGCCTCTCACATGGGAGCAGACTTGGAATGTAAAAAGAAACACCTGCTTTTATCGCTTTAGAACAACACTCTGTCAGCTTAGCAATATGCAAAGTTTCTCAAGCCCTTGAATTCTGAGTCTTATGCTTAACAGTATCTTATTTATTCCATGTTCACAAATCTGTGGCATAAAACTACCTCATTTGCTGATATGCCATAAGCAAATAAGCCATTAAGGTTTGACCTCAAGCTGACAATGTGCTAAAAGTAAAGCAGGTATAATACCAAACCTGTAACTGAAATACAGTATTAGACAGACATTCAGCCACAAAGTAGCTCCAGTGGTACACTGCCCTCAGGTTCTGCAGTCTCAGGAAAAGATTTCCATAGCAGCAGCTTGATGGTCCAAACGGGCTTGACTGTCCTCACTTTATCCACCAAACTGCTCTTACAGCAGGCACCATGGTGCACTCTTCAGGTTGTGAGGCACTGAGCAACCATGCCAATGCCTAAGCACAGCACAGCTCTTCTCATTCACAACCTTCCGGTGCATTTTGTAGGCTATGTGTGCTTCAGGATTGTCCCAGCTTTGAATTCACCAGGGATACAGGATAAAAAGATCCATGTGAGAAGAATTAAAGTCAGTCACATAAGAGTTTCGTCTAGACAGATCCACAAAATTTTCTCCTTATGGCCCATTTCCCCCTTCCACAGCAATCCCAAACATTCCCTCAGAAGGAGTGTAAGAGCTTTATTAGAAGAAACTCACAAAAAACATTTCATAATGACAGATGCAGAGATTGGGGACATTCCTAACATCCTATACCCTGCCACAGCAGGGAACTTACTTGACGAGAACACCTAGACAACTGGGAAGTAAACCACATCCCACACTGCAAAAATGACAATAATTCTTGGATAAGCAGTAGCACTATGCTTGAAAGTCACAAAATATTCCTTCTATTGTACTCAGTACTGGTAGAACCATCAACAGGAGAAATGGGACGAAGGAAGAGAAACACCTGGAAAGCCCAGCAGAGAGTGCCAGAACAACCAGAGTTCTAGAAGACAAGTTTTCAGAGAAAAGACTGAAAGATCCAAGGACTAATATCAGAATGAACATACTGAGGTATTCCAAAGTCAACCACTCTGTGATTCTGGGAGAAAGGAGTTTCCAAGCATATATGAAAGGGCTATAGAGAGGCAGGATAATAATTTGTTCTCCAAGTCTTCTGTGGAGAGAACAAGAAGAAATTAACTTAAATTGCACTAGGAAGACTTAAATTGAGGTTAGTAAAGCTTTTTAATGGTTGGAATAGTGAGGTAATTGAATGGAAGAGTAACAGGCCTATGGAGCCTCATCACTAAGATGAGATCATATTTTAGATCAGGCTGGATAAACCTGAAATGATTTTAATGTAATTGAGATTAAGTTGGGGCAAGGAAATGGACTGAATACTTTCTGAGGTCTCTTTGAGCCTATGATCTATGATACTATAATCATAAACTTTAATTTCCATTTCTGGAATCACTACCTATATTCATTTATCAAGCTCCATCTTGAAATAATTTAGGTTCCTTGTCCTTCCTGCCCTATTTGAAAGGTCATGCCAGAATTCAGACATCATTCCTTTGATGACAGAAACCTTGTTCTAATTTACACTCTAAATTCATTGAGAAGCAATTAATATCCACTTGATCTTAAAACAGGTTCTATTTCAATAATTCTTCTTCCCCCTTTGTACTAATTCCTGAATGTCTTTTACAAATATTAATAGATACCCTTTCTTAGTCTTCATTAAACTATGCTGTCTATCCCAGGCACCAGAAGTAGTCAAACTATGGTAGCACAGAGTTCCTTTCAAGCCAATTTATCTTGCTTCAACTCCAGTGGCATAAAAGCTACACATCCTACAGAAAATGCACTCATTCATTGCATGTTTGTTCTCTGGACACAATAATGGATCAAATTTTTCTGTTTTTGTCTCTAAACTAAGCTCACATACTCCAGTAAGGTCAGTGGAATTGCTGTTATCAACCTCGCAGTACATTCAAATCTGTAGAGTGAAAAGACTCACAACATAAACTCTTCTCCCCTCTTTTTCACTTCATTCCACTAAGAAGATTAAAGCAAATTAATTTATCTCTTATACATTTTTATAATCTATTTTGTCTCTAGTCTAGATATGATCTAAAATAACATGGTCACACAAGACTTTATGTACATAGCCGAAACTAAAATGTGGAAGATCAAATTTTATCCTCCCTGTATTCAAAGTGAAATATTTTATGTCATATTTCTCTACATATTTCTACTGTGAAGATAAGAAAGAAATTATTCACAAGCACACCAATGCCTTGTAGGACAGGGGGTCCAGATCCAGCCTTACAGGACTTAGCCAGAATTTATTTCCAAACTGACACACAAGGTTTCACCCGATGCCTAAGGCGCACACCGTATGCAGCAGAAAGCAAGATTTGCCTTTGTAAGGAATGACTCTTCTTGCACCTTCATTTTATAAACATTCTCTGAAAGCAGACAGTGTGCCAATTACAAAAATACAGCCTGAGAAGAGAATCAGGTTCCAAGGCTTGTACTGAACAACCTGGAAAGGACTCCTCCATTGGCTCATGAGTATTAATGCCTAAACGCTCCAATTATAGAATCTTGTCTCATGCAACCATGGCTGCCAATAGTTACTTCCTACATATGTCTCTGTTAGATTGCCAACATTCCCATTTGTTTTGAATTAGAACAAATACCCGGAAACACAAGAACAACAGGCTGCTAAACTCAGCCAGATCGCAATAAGCCATGAATCTCTTGGCATTAGGAATGAGAATTTCTAACAGTAATGCTTAGCAATGGGAATGATGCCACTGCTGGCACCTGTAAGTTAAAGCATCTCAACAAAATTGACTTAAACTGCTACAAATGAACTCTAAGTTAGTGCCCGAGAAGATTCGGGAATCACTGGTAAATATATATTTTGTCTCCTTTCAGAGTTCACCTATTAGCAGCTGCTTAGGAACCTAGACTGCAAAACCAATAAAAGATAAATCCATTTTTCAAAATGTAGCATTTCAGATCCAATGGAAATACATTCCAATGCTTCAGAAACAAGTACATATTCATGAAAATTACATAATTGCAAAGCACAGATTATTGCTAGGTGGCCTTGTGATCCACAGGGCACCATAAGCGTATGTACGAAATAATGGAATCTCTCAGAACTCCAACAGTCAGAGGAATGAACTCTGTATCCATGTTAATTCCTATTTATTCAAAATTTTAAAACCATATCAGTTCATTTATTTGAATTTTAAAGAGGGACAGATACATACTAGAAAAGCACAGGCTGGGGGACAACATCTTAGAAATATGGAGAAAAACTGAATTAATGCCTCACCACAGTCAGCTACATAAATATCTAAAATAAGGTGTTCTCACAGCAAAGTCAAATCAAAGGAAAAACAGCTGTATAGTGCTACCATAACAAGATTGTCAGAAAACTTCACTTTAGCTAATGTACCTAGTTACTAGATTCTAAACATAAGATTAATAACCCGGGTGGATGAGTAGCCAACATCAAAGGTTGAGGCCGGGATGGTAATGGAGCTACTGAGAGGCCCCAGAAGAACCTATGTATGTCTTTTTAACTGAAAACTACAAAGTATAGTGGAATCTCTTGAAGAAGTCTTGGGTGACAAAAGGGGAAAAAATCATGAGAGTTAAATTTATGAACAATCAATGCTGCGCTTTTTATTGGAACTCAAAGATTGACAAGAATTACCAGGGGTTCTCTATTTTTTAAAAATGTCTTTTTTTTCTTTCAGATTTCTTTCTTTTCCTAGCAGTACCATTGCACCTGCTTGGAAATTGAAATTGCAAGCATTTGAACAAATATATTAAAGTGATCTACTGTTACTAAAGTTTGTTTAAATCTGTTTATATTATCAGCTGAAGCTTGACTTTGTAAATGTGTTAAACATACTGGACAGCCTTATTACCAAGACTACAGATATATTTCAGAAGCTTCTTCCTCTTTTTATCTCACCAGATTGAAGCAACTCATTACTACAAGGAAGCTGAGAAATTCTTCTGCAGTGAAAGCTGTATTTAACACTCTTTAGGACTGGTCTGCACATGGCTGGCAACCGGACCACAGAAAGAAGGAACATTAGAGAAATTATTTTATTAGGGAAGCTGCATATCCTCCTTATCAGAACATCACCTTGGGAAAATGAAGGCACCGGATATAACTGCTCTGGAGAGCTTTTAAAAGGCAGTCCTGGAGAAGTCAGTGAAACTAAAAAATAATAATTAAAAAAGAAAACGCTCTAGAAGCCCATCAACATCCACCCACATGCACTAGCACCCAGCATCCAGCCCCTGGAATAAATGACGGAGTCATGGAGAGTCTTGCTGCTGACCCACAGATGACAGATGGGAGGGGAGAGGAGGGAAGGAAAGGGGAGAAAGGGACAAAGGGACAAAGTAAGCACCTATGTCATTATTAATTATATATTATTATATTATATATATTCTACATTCTCTTGTGTCTGTATTAAAACTGAAATGCATATTTCCCCTTTATCCTCTTCTTGATGCTTAAAATCATATATTCTATTACTAGGTTTTTCACATCAAAGAAAAAAGATATTTCATTTAAACTTATAAAGCCTGCTGTCTACTGAACCAATAAAGAAGAAATCCACATTTCTTAAAGCTTGGCAATGTCTATGACATTTGACTCAATTTTTATCACAGTTCATGGGAGGACACACATTAAACTTCTGAACAACAGCAGGGATTATGTACCTGACTCCCTGAAATTAAATTTCCCAAAGTACAAGCATTACAGGAGGGAATAAGAGATTTTCAGTTCAGCCTCTTAACATGTTCCCTGGGAAGACAAATGCAGTTCATTTCTTTGTTGGTTTTTTTTTTCTTACAGAGAGAAAATTATGTATGGGAAAACGCAGCAACAATTTGATAATCTCTATTTACTCTTGGGAAATAAAATACTTACGTTTCTGAGACACACTTCAAAGGAACTAGAGCTATATTCCAGTTTCCTTTCTAATAAATAATTTTTTATCCTTTATGTAGGACTCTCCACATTTTCATGTGGAGGTGCATATTTAAATTCTCTTGTAAATATCTAGAGCATTTAAGCATGAAAACCTGCATTTATTTTTCTCAGCATTTACAAAAATTATTGAAGATGGAGGTAGAATTCATAACTTAATAGCTTCAGATTGCTACTGTTTCAAACAAAGTATCTTTAATGCTTTTCCCATTTCATTTGAAATAACTATGCAGTTGTTTATTTCAGATTTTTTTGACTTTCAGGTCACCTCTTTCAGAAATATAGTATACACTGAACAAGTAAGCAAACACCAAACCAGCTGGTAGTAATAAAACTTCTGATGGCGTCACTTTTCACATCTGGGGACTAAAAACCCTCTTGTTCTGAGACTTCTTTTCTTGAAGAGTCAGCCTCAGACTGGCTGGGCCAACCTGCCGTAGGAGCTGTGCCTGCAAAAAAATTACAGGAAGGGCAGGCAGAGTGGGTTTACTCTGCAAACACACATCCCTGGTTCAACAGGTCCACCAGGTGTAACTTAGGGAGCTGCGTTAATGAAGTTTTTCCAACAACAACTAGAAATCTGAATTCACTCCCTCCTGGTAAGCTAAATAGCTAAATAAGAAGGAGTACACAATCTCTGCTTTTCAAAAAGACTTCTGCTATATTTAGATAAACTGTATTAAGAAATGCCAGCAATTACCCGGCACCTAATAAATGCATGTAAAAGCTGGGAGGGAATAAATATCTGCAAGACAACTGGAACATCATCTTCAGTGAGAGAGTGATGCTGCCCCTTCCTCCTCATCCCAGCTGTGAGCTAAATTGCCCAGGATTTCACAATCTCAGTCAATTTCATTCACAGCTGGCAACACCAGCAAATTGCTTTCCAATGGAGACAGAACTTTACTTCCTCGCTGACAGCCTGAATGTTAAAGACTAAAGAGGCGGGAAAAAGGGCTGAAAACCTCCAGAAGAAATATGGACAAGCGGCAGGGAGACACAGTAAAACACACAGAGAAATTAGAAGCAACAATAGTTTCTGCTCCCTAACAGTGATCCCCAACAGCAAATTCATACTTACTGGACTATCAACATTTTTCTGTTATATCCCACAGAGAAAAACAGAACTACATTTATTCCTCCAGGTTTTCCCATGGAGGGTTCCCAATCTTCTTTCTGTTTTTTTCTCCCAGAATGACACAGAATTATAAGTTTTTCTTTAGAAATAAGGAAATCATTTTGTGCAGAGGCATACCTATGAAAAGATCCATTTTAAAGAGTAACAGTGGTTTTAAGTAAATATCAGCCATTACTGGCCAATTGATTAAAGACCTCATCTTCTCACCAACAGCCAGTTTCTGCTTGCTGCCATTTTATTAATAAAATACTCATTTCTGAACAATCATCCTTCTAAGTAAAAAAATTCTCAAACACCCATTGCAAAAACCATATATGAATGGCAGAATGGTAAAGAAAAATACAGAAAAAAACCTTCAGAAAAACGCTCAAGACTAACCAGACACCATGCTAAGATCCCCTGTAGTTTATTCACACAGGTAATGTACCATTCATGAGACATTACTTCAACTTCATCCCAAAGTCTAGCCAATAATTTGTGTCCCTCAGCCACTGCAGGAGGCAACAAACCTGGCAGCCTGCTGGCTAATAGCCATTCATCAGGTTTAACAGACCAGTCACTGTAGGTAGAAGTAATACTGGCAATTCACATACTGATGACAGTCATGCAAAAATCTTTAATCTAGAAGCTCTTTCACTTTTTTTCTTCTGGCAAAAGCACCCTTTCCAAAGGTAGATTCTGCTTTCTACTACAGCACTCACAAGTAATGCCATTAGAAATGAGTGACATCCAGGAGTTTCCATGTCAAGTTCCCTTTGGGTGCTCAGGCAGCAGGTCACAGCAAGGGAGCCAGAGCTGTGCCAGCAAAGGCTATTTGCTAATACGCAGAAAAACAAAAAAATGGAAAAGCGAGTTCCTGCCATCTAGTTCATCCACAGTATCCGACTTCATGGCGTGTGACTGCACTGCTGGCATATCCTAACTATTTCGGTTCACATTTCACAAGACTGGGATTTGTAGTTAACTCATCAATAGCCTGCCTTGGGCTATCCCAGCTGGGTGCCATCCTGCCCATGCAAGATCACAAAACTTGGAAAAATAGAATAATTTTTTCCTGGTTCTAGCCATTGTTATGTAGGGCACAGTGTGGGGAGTTCATAAAAGGAGAAGCTTTTTGTTTGGATGGACAACAAATGTGGAAGACAAATGCACTTGTTACCCAATACAGAGATCACCCAAATCAAATAAAGGAAAACAAATACGGACTAAAAACTGATCAGATTCTAGCCTCATAATTTTTCTTCTCACTCTTGCTCCTATTTCCTCACACTCCCTCTTAATATTCAAGAACTTAAATAAAAAATTACCTAAATGTCACTTCTTACAATGATTTGAAACCCATTTTCTTCACAACAGTGGCTAGTAAAAGCCTTTCACAGCTCCAGTTAGGGGTGATGTAGGAAAAAATGAAGATACACAAAGGACAAAAAATAGAATTAACCTTTAAACCATTCTATAAAAGGTGATTCCCATTGGTAAGTAAACAATGGTTCTAATTTAGTTTCAGACTACAGCTCAGTACAATAAAACAATATTCAAAGGAGTAGTCAGATACCCTAGTTTAGGGGATAAACATATCACAAAATGTGCCTTAGAGTATTTTCATTACTTAATGAATAAAATGACCAGATAACTTTACAGTTAGAGCCCCAAGCACTGAAATCAAAGGCTGAACTCCTATTGATGTTAAGTCCTTTTCATCAGGACTATTTCACTAGAATACAATCAACAAATTTTGTTCCAGAGCTCATTATTTCTTATTCTCTTCTCTAATATCACAAGAATTCTTAAGGCAAAGGGGACAGCTAGCTCAGCTTTTAATGTTAATTATGGTAATCTCTGTAGACATCATCACCTCTTCTCTCAATTGATAATGTAGGCATAAAACATCAGCGCAGCTTTCTATTACAGTAGTGCAGGTCACTGCACTCTAGGAGGTTTTTGTGACAGCTTACTCTTTAAAGCACTTTTTATAATTCAGTAATAAAAAAATTAGCTCAGAATTGTATTTAAAACAGAAAGGTGTTTTATTTTGTGAATGAATTACAACCAGTAAAAGAAATTAAAGACTAAAAAAAAAAAAGTGTTCTCTTGTACTTTTTTCAAAGGTAATTCTAATTTCATACTGAACCAAATATGCTCAACCAGGTTCTTGTTTTCCAGCCCATTTAAAGATGCATATCAATCAAGTAAATGCTCATTTTTCCCATAGGAAGAAATTCTATGCTCCATCAGCTAAATACTGCTCTAGTGCCTCCAAAAGGTAAACAAGAAGCATCTCCATTTTGTCCTGGATCATTCTTCATTCACTCACCTGTCTTCATTAACATTTAGTACAAAGCAGGAACACACATTTTATGTGACTCTCCTGATCATTCCCACTTAACACCTAACTTAGGTTATAACAATATTACTGGCAGTGTTGAAGGAAACTGTCTTACCAACAAGACACAAAGCATTTGTAAATACTGCATCATAAATTGTGTTTCATTTGCAACCATTGAGAAACAAAAATAGTATTTCCAAGCATGGGAGTCAATTTTCTTCTACTGTTACCTTAATTTTGTCTTAGGGGAAAAAATTAGGGACATAAACACTGATGAGAGCAACATGTTTGTCAACTTCCCAATCACTCCATGAACATAACATGAAGTACTAGTATTTGATGGCCTGTATATATATATATATATATATATATATAAAATGCAAAAAAGCTACTAAAGAAACCTGTACCTCAGAAAATTGTTGTCAGGACCCATGGCTACTCTGATGCAGCGACTCCCCTGATAGTGGATTGCTAACTGTGTATTTTCCTCCAAAATGTTTAGCAGCCATACAATACCTCAGTTACAGACTAGCTATCATTGTTGTCTAAGAAATTCACTTACAGATTCCAGTTTATCTGCATTTTACATGCAAAGCATGTAAAAATTATTTTTCTTTGTCACATTTGAGAAATATGATTCACACAAAGCACACACTTAAAATCAGACTGAAAATAGGAAACTACCTAGATAGCTTTTCCTATCAGAGATATTAATTTCCATAGCACCTAATTCTGCCATCAAGCATTGTCTTCAACAAATTATTTAAGGATTTTGTAATTTCAGGTGTCACTCCCTCTCTTGGTCTTATGTAATGCCCTTCTTCTGAGAAATGCAGATGTTTTTACACAAATAATAAGGTATACTACATCTATGAATTAGGAACTTCCACCTTTCACAGATGGGACTGAAACAGAGATAATATGGCCCAGATTCACAAACTTTCTGAAGTAATCTTCTCCCAGAAGAGATTACAATAACTCTAATTTACTTTGGAAAATTACTGCATCCTAAGTGAACTCTCCTGCAATTTGAAGCCATCTTATTGCAGTAGTATCTAACACAAAAGAGAAACTGATTGTTATTTTTTTCTGAGTCAGATTTTGGTTATAGGTGTTATTACATGTTCAAGCCAAGTGACTATTAATGCCATGGAGGTATCACTCGTGACTCTAGCTGTGGGAAAGCTCCATTTCACATTTACAAGAAATTAGTTCAAATCCTGCTGTGCTTAAAAACCACATTATATACTCTCCTACCAGAATGACCAACACAAAATGAGTTCTCTAAATATAAGTTTAAATACAAGTTCACCGACTTACGAGTGATACATCTATATCAAATAAGAAAAATCTGATTCCTCAGAGCATTGTCATCAGCCTCAGTATAATGTAAAATTGGTTTTGGCCCCAGCCAGAAGCAGGCCGTTCTCATCCTGCTGCAGCTCATGTTTTATGAAGAAGCAAGATGGCAGCAAAGCTCAGAGGAACTGTTTCTAATTGTGATTCAACAGAGGACAAGTAAAATCAGTCCCAGGGCTCATGTGGGAAGCCTCTTTGACAGAGGAAAACCTTCCTTTCTCATTAATTCACACATGCCAACCCTAATAAGTGGAGAAACATAGAAGAGGGGCTCATATCAAAAGTTTTCATTAATAAATCACTTCTTTCCAGCCTCCACCACTCTGTAAAGATCCTACAAGTGGTGACAGGACTCAGAATTTGTGGTCATTATGCTCCCTGCAGCACTGCTGCCTTCACTACAGCACAGAAAAATGTAATCATAGCTGGAAAACCATGATCTGATCATACTCTGAGATTTAACTGTACAGGCAGAGGGACTGGCCTT
This sequence comes from Struthidea cinerea, assembly GCA_013397865.1. Taxonomy (NCBI): domain Eukaryota; kingdom Metazoa; phylum Chordata; class Aves; order Passeriformes; family Corcoracidae; genus Struthidea; species Struthidea cinerea. Next base: position 2,033,604 of record VZTI01002070.1, on the reverse strand, counting down.
TTCCCTCTGTTCGGGTTTTTGTTTGGTTGGTTGGTTTTGTTTTGGTTTTTTTTTTTTGTTTGTTTTTGTTGGTACATTTTTTAAATTTTTTATTAGATTGATATTCATAGTACTCCTCTGAATCAATAAATCCATTGCAAAATAAAGGCATTTTCATCAGCTCACTTCAGCTGCTCTGCCAACAACAACAAAAAAAGAATCTAAAACAGGTAGTGTTTTTGGACTGCTTTATTATAACCAGCAGAATGGTGAATCTGCTCCCAGCTGTTAATAATTAAAAAAAAACATTTAAGGCAGCATATCTTCAAAGTATTAGAAGTAATTATGTGACAGGACTGTTACAGAGTATGCTTACTTAATACAGCTCAAAGAAATGAGATAAGAATTACTGAGACATAAATTTAAGGCTGCCTTTCAATGAAGGTACATGGGTGTGAGAAGGGAATGAAGGAGAAGATCCTCATCTGCAAAAGACTACACAGCTCAGAAAATTTTCTTCAAATACTCTCTAGCAGAATCTGCAGCTTTTTACCTAATCTTTGAAACACACAGTCATGCAGATAAGGCAGCATTAAACGGATCACTGCTGCCTCTGGAAAGGAAGATAAGTTAGCCTTTGGTACTTAGATATTCACTTTCTGACAGCTGTTCTTCTTTCTCAAAAAACTTCTCTGCCAAGCAAAGATTATTTGGGATTGACAAATCTGTGCTTTGGAATAAACAAGATCTTTACTCTGATAGGATGTTGGAAACAGATGTTTAAGATCCACACAACACTACAGTCTATCAGGCATACTATATAACTTAAGGGGGTCTCAGGGAAAAGGTCCCACAAATACCTACATATGCCTGACAGTGTTTATGAGTCCGTGTGTCTTGGGGTGACTTTATAATGTGTATCCCCTATC
>VZTI01002070.1:2019311-2032622 GCA_013397865.1 Struthidea cinerea | reverse complement strand
TTTTTTTCGGCTCTTTTTTCTCCCAGCGAGAGACGGAGGGTTGAATTTCATTTTCCTAGGATTTTTGGGTTTTTTTTCTTCTCTTCTGGACTGTTTCAACAACATCTGAACACATCAGGAGAATTTTCCCAGAGGCCCGGGGGGGTGGCCCCTCGCCGACCAGCTCCTAGGAGGGGAGAGACTGCACTTACAGAGGACCTCTGAAATCTTCTCAGGTTTTCTCTCCACAGAGAGAGAGATCTCATTATTTAGCATTATTATTCCCCACCTGTGTGTTTGTTAAATAAATAGCTTGTTATCTCTTTCACTTTCCTTTGAGGAAATTTTTTCCCAAACCTGGGGGGGAGGGGGTGGTTGCAACCTGACTTCTATCAGAGGGTATTCTCCTCCAAATTTGTCCAAACTAGGACACCGTGCTATTCCAAAAGATACCAAGGGGAAGAAATCTTTCCCTCACACACTGCTAGTCTAATGAGGAAAAGACAATTCTCCTTCCTACCCTGTGAAAGGGTGGAGATAAAGAGCACAAAGAGGAGACAAGATGGTGAGGCTGGGGTAGCTGATACAGTGGTCTGGAGATATTCACACACAGCAATGCTAAGGCCTAATGAAAGTACAAGGTGGTTTGATTTCTTAAAAAAATACATATCCCTTTGGGATAACTAACTGCTCTGTAATGCATGTGGCATATCAGGACTGTCAGCATTCACAAAACTATTATCAATCCACAAACTTGCTGCTGCATCCATTGACTGGAGAAGGGGAAAAAAGCTACAAAGGGTCCCAAATTCCTCAGTGCCACTTTGTTAACCACCAGTGCTCAGGCTGTTGTTCTAAATACAGCCTGTGCTTCATCTGCACCCCTAAAGGTGGGTGCCCTCCTTGACATTTACTGTCTCCTAATTCAAGCCAGGATGCCTCACCGGTGGGACAGTGGACTCAAGTGAACACTACATAATACAAACATTTTAAGACTTGTCTAAGTTTTAGTATTCTGTTAAATACATGTCCAGAAGCAGAAGTTATCTACAGCAGCTGTCATTAACTGCAGTTGCTGCCACACATGAGTGACAACATGTCACCCTTAAGTTCTGGTGCTGGAATATATTCTTTTTGTTTCCCAGGACATGTTCTTCAGTAAAATCATCCCAAACCAAACACATGACATACTTGCAATTTTACATGTGTATATAGACAAGCATTTGAAAATGACTATCCATAAATTGCCATAAAGCTTCTTCAGATGTGATGCAACATAACACACCTGTACATGGTACAGGTATCCTTGAACTTAGGATCTGCTAAACTGACATCTAATTGCAAAGAGGTGCTGAATCTTTGTTAAAGTTTACTGTTACACACATACAAATATGCACTACTTCAAATGCAGTTTTCTGACATGCCAGTTCAGATTTTCTGTTTGTAACATTTGACACCAGCCAAGCTCTGCACATTTCTTTTACCTGGAGTAATGGATAGCTTGATGTCCTGCAATATTAAAATAGAAATCGGTTGTGTGCTTCATCTCATCAGTATGTCCAGAGACTTCAATCCAGTGTGCTATTGGGAGGCAGTAAACTCCATCTACTATGTTGCTCTGGTTGTAAACACAACTTCGATCGTGATGGGGCCCACTACCTAGAACAGAAGAAAGGACAATTGCAGGCTGTGTATCTGGATAATCTTTAAAAAAAAATTGCTGGGAGATTTGAACTGAGCATTCAAGGCCTGGAGTGGTGCTTCCTGCCTCTTCAAACTACATTTCTGATAACACATTATTAACAACTGAAACAGTGGCAATGGAAGCACTGCCACAAAGCAAATGTTCAGTATTAAAATAAATTTTGCAAATTATTTTTTAAAATATTTTTAAATTTAATTATTTATTTTAAAACCCCCACAATATTAAAGACCCCTAAATCACTTAAAATTTAAGGAATAATTTATGTCATTTCAGTTCCTCATTTGATGTCTCACAGTATGCGACCTCAGTGTTTTACATTCTTGCTCTGTGACATCTCTCTAGGGGGTCAATCTTGCTGTGGCTCAGACATGCCACGGCAGCCTCACCTTGGTTCAGGCTGACTTCTAAGGAAGTTGCCAAGATATGGGAAAGACCTCAGAGAAAGTTCAGAGGATAGCCATGCATGATCAGAAAGGTAAAACCACAAAAAGAGGTAGGACTGGACTATTTGCTACCAGCTTAAGGATTCAAGAGGAAAACATCAACATGGAAAGGCATCAAAGCCCCAAGAAGGTGGCAGACAGCAACCTAGAAACGATGCAGACTTGTTTAAAGGAGCAAAGAAGGGTGGCCCTCTTCCACTTCATTCATAGCTGCCTGGCCAGCAAAGTCTCTTCAGATTCCTGTTGCAGACCAGGCACAGAGCCAAAGAGTTGATTAAACCCTATCTGTCTTTTATGTTTGCTGACCAATAAACACTCACTTTGGTTTGCCTTCAAATGCACATGTCTCACTTTGAGAGTCCGTTCATACACAGCAGAAGTTGCTCAAGGTGACCCACAGAGAGACGGTCACCACTGCAGTGGGGAACGATCACAGCTACCTTAAATGGCCTAGTTTAAAGTAAGACTCTTTCTCTTATGATTTTCCACTAATATTCATTACCTCTTCTTCCTCTCTTACAGCAATAGTGTGAGCTTTAGTCAGCAAACTGGTTTGTAACGTGCCAGAGTAAGCAACTTGAATTGAAATGGGTCGTGTCATCAATCAAAAGGTTATCTAGCTTCCAAAAATACAGTATATGTACACCCCTCACCACCATTTTTACATACTTATTGTAATACTAATTGCCATGTAGGAATAATTATTGTGCATATCAGAAGTGACCTAGTCTATGGCTTGCTTAAGCCTGTTACACTTATACATTATTAATGATGTTAAAACATTTCTGAGCAAAATTATGCCCAAAGGAATATCTTCAATTTCACATTGCACGTAAATGCATGACAAGTTTTCAAGCACCACAGTTAGGAAAATTTGCTAGAGCAAGAGCATTTTGGGAGATACATTAATGCAATGATTAGAGAGTAAGAAAAACATTTAAGAGGAAAGCTCAAACCATCTCCTTGTTTCCAAATGACATGCAGCTCATTTTATCATAATTGTGAAATATTATTATTTACCAAAATAAAAAATAAAATACTAGGCAGAAAACTATCTTCCCCTTCACACTGCTGAGCAATTATGCATCATATAGTTTTTGATTATTTTGATTATAAATAAGGTAAGCAAGATCAGTACATAGTTTCAGAAGCTACAAATCTTATCACTATATTTTCATCTCACATTTCCAACTGTTTATATATTCTTACCACTTTTAAACAATACAACAGCATAAATCAACACATACAACAGTGTAACAAAATCTATGGATGTTTATGACATTTAATTGACTTCATGCATTCAGCAAAATACAACCACAAACACCACATCTTGCCTTCCCCATTCCACTCTCCAACAACTGTCTGTAGCGATGCACGTCACTGTGGCCATGTCCTGCCATCATAAGGCTGCCTCTGATCCTAACCCCCACATGCCCAGGGGCCCTTGTCCTGTCCCAGCCTCAGCCTGTCCCCACCTGATGCTCAGGGCTCGGGCTGCCCTCTTGCCCCCAGCTGTCTGTGCCTGACTGCCAGTCCCATGGGGTGTCCCTGCAGTCCCCAGGGAGTCAGTCACCAGCCCTCACTGCACCCTGGCAGTTTTGAACCATGGTCTCAGGATCTCTGGCTTTTTTGCTACTCCCAGCCTCGTGCTTCCTTGTACTCAGGTACCCACCATGGGCTTTCTACTGCCCCATTTCCAACTGCTGCTGCTTGAAGTGCATGCACTTCTGCCATCTGCCAGTTTTGCACTTCATCCTCCTTCTCCAGCTTTAATTCTTGTCTCTTCTTTGCCTTCCTTCCTTCTCTATGACCTTCCTCCTTCTCTCTGCCTTCTTAAAAAGCTGCAACCTCTTTGCCCTGTAACCTTACCACCTTCACCATCATTAATTCCCTTAAATAGCCTACAACCACATATGGAAATGGGGCCAAGAGTAAGTTGCCAAAAGCTGTTTGCTTTATTCGTTCCCTCAAACAGGTTTGGTCAAATCTCATTCTGAAATGCTTTCTGCTGTAATCAATATTTATCACCGTTTATTTTTCTGCACCACTCAGTCCCAATCTTCCCGCTGTGGCCTACAGTCAAACCTGAATCTCAAAAGGTATGGTTCTGGTTTGCCTTTAATAATCAGGTAAACAGCAACAACTTGCATTCATATCATATTTCATGAGAATTGCCTAGCTCTTTACTACTCCTTACGTTATATACTGATCTATGAATTAAACAACTTTCCTACTGAAATAAGACATCTGTGCAACAGAATGTATATAAACATATTTTCAACATATACATATATTCACACGTGATATAGTTTCATACAGGAAGGAGAGAGTGCTACCATCTTCAAGAAATACTAATTTAGGGAACAGTATGATCAAAGTGGACTGTGTTCAGAAAGCTGAATTCACTACACTTCTTAAGGGAGTTATGAAAATCCGCAATAACCAAAAAAGATCAGGTTTCACTACCCAGGTAATATCCACATGATTACACAAGTGCTTCTCACCACAGTTTGCTTCACAAGATGCATTTAAGAAGTTTCAAAAAAAAAAAGATTGTTGTATCAGTTCACATCATGCTTCTGCTAGCACAGTTTGTCACAGGAAATCCATAATATTTTGGATGCCAAAAGACAACAAGTCAATTTATACAGTATTTCAACTTTTCTGTTCCTAGAGACTATAGTAAAGCCAAGAACATCAAATGTTTTTCATTCAACTGCTTGTCTTTGCACAAAACAAACACAAATGTCCTTTGAGAAAGAGCTCACACAACAGCAAATACATAAAAATACTAAACCCATTTCTGTATCAGTATTTTTCTTCATCTTGTTTTTATTCATATTCCAAGTGGCAAAACATAGGTTTAATTATTTATCACTGGGAAGCAAATACACAATCATCTGAAAACATGTAAAATTCAACCATAAAAAAGCGTAAGTTAAATATTTGAATAGTATCTTCAGAATTGATCATGTTGGCTTTCCTAATTAAAGAAGAAAATAATTTTGGAAGAGTTTATTAGAATATGCAGGTTCTAGTTTAACTTCTAGGATAGCTTTTTTTTTTTGTTTAATTAGGTCCATTTTTTTTTAAAACCCATCTTTGTGATTCTTCACAGAAAAAATGTTTATCTGAAAGATTAAGGTAAGTTTCTAAGCAATAAACTGTAAAGTTTTTCATTGCTTTTGCCCTTGTTGCTCTGTACTGCAGATGGCTGTGTGGCGGAATCCACTGATGTAGGGAATTGCTGGAGAGCAAAGCAAGCAACTAGCCCCACTGACAGCTCAAACCTCACAGAGGGCTCTTTCAAAATCTGCACGACTGCAGTTTATGGCTCCTTGTTTAATGCATATGAAGGATGATCAAAGTAGCATAAGAAGTGGCTGTACAAATAACTAAACAAAAGAATAAAACCAAGGATGTCCACATAACTGATAAATGGCACTGGCAAAAGAAGGAGACCAGAATGAAGCAAAGGAAAGCTTTGGTTTTGATCCTCCTTGAGCAGGAGGTTGGATCAGATGACCCACTGTGGTCCCTTCCAGCCTGATCGATTCTGTGAAAACCAGATGAAGATACAGTAAGCAATACAAGACATGCAAAGATCTAGACTGGAAGAAGGCAAGCAGAGACTAGAAGAGGATGTTCTGAAATTCAATCTAATGAGGCACAACAACAAAACGCAAAGAAAAACCTGCAGTTACTATTTTCTTACAGCTGTACTGCACGGATGAAAGAAGCATAATCCAACAGCGCAGGCACATCTTGACACAGCAGAGAACTGCACACAGATTGCACAAAAGAGTCACAGCAGAGAAATTACCAGTTTGATCTTAAAAGACAATAAACAAAATCTGGGTCAATGAAATTTCTCATCACCATTAAGGGTGAACCACATGAATAAATGAAAAAAATAAGACTGCCTCTCCCATTGTCTCTGCAGAGCTCTTTGCAGCAAAGGCTCTGCTCAGCCACTGCTCTTTCAGCTACCAGGTTGTTGCACACCTTGCTCCAAGTTTTAATTTTTTCTGTTCTGTGTTGCGTAAGGAGAGGTATGCAGGAACTCCAGGGCACAACAGCAGCCATAAAGGTGCTGGGTATCTCACCCGTGCCTTAGCCTGACCTTAAAACACCGATATGCAACTTCCAAGCCTCCAAACCCCAGCAAGGTAAGGGCGTTTCTCAGTTCACTGCTACCTCTTTAGAAACCACAGGGCTACTTAGATAGCCTTAGACACACACATTAGCTTCTAACTAACCCAAACCACAAGCAGCCAGGCAATTTTCAGATCACCTACTCACAAACCAGTCAGAGCAGAGACTAGCTCCTATAATCTTTGTCATAAATTTTTCACGAACCAGTACACATTAAGTGTCAATTCACAATTCTAACTATGTCTAAATGTTTTAAGTAATTCCATTTGCTGTATCAAATGAGGTCCTTTAACAAGGTAAATGAGTATCTTAAGCTCATGCTTAGAAAGTCCCCTGGAAGAGTTTAATCATAATAAGCACCCTGGGGGCAGAGAAACAGGGAGGGGCAAGGAATAAAAGACTTTTTAAAAAAAATAGTAGTAGAACAGGAAGTAAAGAAAACATACCAAAAAAAATCTCCAAAATAAAGCATTTAAAAGGTTAAGTTTTTGCCAGCTTCCTTACCTTTTATACCAACATTACAATAAAGGAAAATCTCAAATCCTATTTTGGATACAACTCTCAGTTATCGGAATGTGCCACTACACAGTGTTGTTATCACACATCACTCTTACTGAACTTCCCCCAGTACACTCACAATATTCAAATTTACTTACCCTTCACACCAGATTCTGTCACAAAAGTCTCCCTGCTGCCTGTGAATAAAATTCAATCTCTGATGTTTTGAAATAGGATCTGTCTCAATCTTGCCAAGGCTGAATTGCTATTGATTGTTAAGAAACAGGTAGGGCGAGGCTGAATTCCCCTCCCTGCAACCGCGTGAGGTCAAGTTTTGGAGAGTTTGAGTCGGCCACGGGCTCAGGAGTCCCACCTTCCTCAAGTCTCAGTAAAGCCCTCAGAGTCAGCCCTTTGTTTTTACAGCTCTGACAAATAGCTCCAATTCTGTATGCCATGTACAAAACCTTACCAGCATGCCTAAGAAAAGCATATTTTGATTTTTAATGCTGGTTTTTTCTGCAGTCAGTAAATCATCTTCCCCTTAGAGTCAGTAAATGGTAGATGAATTTATTGGATTACTTAAACACCTAGTATTAATACAAGACAAAATTGTTAATTTGCCACACCTAGTTCAATAACTCCTTCATAACTGGTTTGATTTTCAGAAATGTTTCCTTGCATTTGCAAGCCCAAAAGAGATACCCAAAAAGCAGAAAACCATTTGTATCATACACCACATGTTTGTATTTTACCAGACTTAAAGCAGACTGTTTCAACTTCCCTTTTGGTAGAGCTGATACACAGAACCATGGAAACAAGTTTTAATTCAATTAAAATCCAGGCTGAATTTGAGACTTTTTAGTCTATTCATATATCCTAGGAAAATTCTTCTATGGAACTATATTTTGAAATTATGCCAGAATTAGAACTAAATGGTTTACAAGAAAGCCATTCTCAGCACTTAAGGCTGTTTATCACCAAGACTTTTTTTTCTTTTTTTTTTTTTTTAATCAGATATAAGAAAATTTGAATTTTCAAAAGCAACTTTCAAAAACATGTTTTATTTCTCTCTCTAGGTCTGCTCAGGCACAGGTGCTTCTCAGTGGGAACTTCTACTGTACTAAGAGATTTTAACCAAATGCCTGGTTTAATGATGGAGATGAAGTCAGAGAAAAGCAACTAAAAGGAGATTTATCTCATGTAAAAGACAGTTTCTTTTCTGACAGATGGTAGAAATAAGACTAAAGGAAATACAGATGAGAGAATAATGGCTGATAGCAACAAAATTATAATCTAATACCTTCTTCCCATTTGCTTTGACACTCTCTACTGTCTACTACTGATTGCCACTTTTTATCATACCAGAAGAAGAACAGGCAGGAAATGAGCCACATCAAAACAACAACCATGGCAGTACCTTAATGGAAGTATCATCCCAGTTACTTACCACTTCTCTGTGTTTCCTGCCATTGAAAATATGTTGTTGAGCTCTGTTGCATGCTACCATCTCTTGGAAGTGAGGGACAGGAAAAATGGTAAATACAGGATTTGCATAAACAATGTATTTATTGTAAATTTGCCATTATGACCACAAAGCCTGTGAGAGTCTATCTCACAGCAATCAGAACTGGCCTTTGATTATCTCTGTGGGTAGGAAAAGATACATACCTGCCAAATCCACAGGAATGCAAGTATATGTATTTACTTTTATTCTTCTAATTTTGCAGTTTCACATAGGCAACTCTGCATTGTTTTATTGATGTCTGGGTGTCTGCTCAGTATAAGCTGACTAATGCTGATAAGCAGATAGAATGTAATGAGAAACTTGCTACCACTTAATTGCACCAAAATGCACGCTACGTGTATGTCTTGAGGGGAGTTGAAGAACAAAACACCAGGAGCTACTGCACTTTGTAACCAAAGATTCTTTCCATTCCTTAAAGAGGTATTGGGTTGTAGAATTCAAAGTAACCCACTTTTACTCATTAAGTTTCATCACATCTGAAAGGCGTTAAGGTATCTAGCACCGTCCAGAAAGCAACAGCCTTGCAGGAACAAAATGCCTGATACACAATTATTCAGCTGTCAACACCCAACTGTGCTTTATGTTCATTTCTAGTCACCACCTACTTCACAACAAGACTGGGATAGGGAAAATAAGTAAAACTCTGGATTATTTTCAAAAGCAGAACAAGTTACACTAAATACTAATGAAACATGCAAGCAGCTGCAACACACTAGGCAGCCACTGGCTTTACACAGGGAATATGGCACCACCCAGTGGGAACAGCACTACATGAAATACCTGCATTAAAAGCGATATGAAGAAACGTAACTCTTCAGGGTTTGCCGGGTTTGTTTGGTTTTTGTTTGTTTGTTTTTAATAATGGAACTGCTACCTATTTTGCGGATCTGTAGATTAGCTTTGGAGAAAAAAAAAAGGAAAAGAAATGGATCTCAGCTACAGGAATTACCACTGTATCCAACTGTACTTCTTAGAATGGCCTCAACAGAATTTTTAATTTGTGTATCCTGCTAAGGCTTAGCGCCAAATATTTTTCATTCTGTTACAATCTCTCCATTGCAAACAGCAACGACGCCTTACCTTCTCATACAGGCTTACAAGAATCTCCTCCTTTAAATTAAGAAATTAACCTGTTTTGTTCAAAGAGCTGAGGCCAAGAAGTCAGATTGATTGAAGTTTCAACACACTTTAAAAATGAAATTTTAATGTGCTTAACTATCACTGATGTTTTCAACCAATTGGGTGCTCAACCCTTGAAACCTATGATCAGAATTTACTTGATATTTTCACTGATTGTATTACAATAATATGTAAACCTTTATTACTTGATAAATGTACTGATCTTTAGGTTTATATGAACAAGCTCACAGGAGCTGGAAATGTTGGAAGGCCAACATACCATAGGCTGAATAACATAACTGTTCCTAAATTGAACTGTATTGTACTGTTTGTTTTGTCTTGCAAACAAGACACCTGCTTTTCTCTCCTCTCCCCTCCCCAAAACTAGAGATGGAGTTTTTTTGGAAGGAATAAGGCTCTGCTCACCTGAACAAATTACTAGAATATAGGCTGATCCTGCTTTTGAGCTTTCACTGGCCATACTGTATCTGTAAAGCTTCAAGCAAGCTCCATCTACACCAAACTAACACCTACACAAAAATCACAGAATCACAGAATGGTTTGGGTTGGAAGGGGCCTTAAAGATCATCCAGTTCCAAGCCCCCCACTTCCTTCCCACACAGGGACACTTTTCACTAGACCAGGTTGCTCAGGGCCCCAATAGCCTGGCCTTCAACACTTCAAAGAAGGGGGATCCACAACTTCTCTGGGCAACAATGAATCAACATTTTACAATACAAGTATAAGGGTTTTATATAATTTATTTTTCCCTTTCTCAAAAACGAAGTGTCAGCAGACTGTATTCCATCATCTGAAAATACAATTTGGGGTATAACCCTAGTAAATTCTCTGTCCTTTTATAAAGCATGTTCCTTGATTAGTACCTACAGTTTATTTAGATGAAAGTAAGGGGATAAAGGCACAATGAGTGACCATCATAAAATCACAAAAACAAATTCAAGTATAAGTTTCATCTTGCATTTATTTAATTTTGACAGTAGGCACAAAATACTTTTCGTTTCCAAGCTGAGAGACGTCATGTCCAGTTTTGAAGAATTACCATCAAAAACAAAGTACACAGACAGACACAGGTGCAGCTGGGGGCAAAAAAGGTATATACATGAATTTACGTTTTTTTCTAAACCTGCTCCCAAATTCTAAAGCTCAACATAACCAACCTGTTTCCACAGATACCACAGCATATCACAAACCCTCCTGGATAGCAGATTTCAGCTTTCACAGTAGGCAAGCAAGTACCCCACACAGGTCATATAATCTGTGCCAGAAATGTTCAATGGCTTTAAGTGACAGGTCCTGGGTGCAGACCAGCAACATCTCCCTGGGACACCAGAGGTAAGTATCTGATCCTTCAGAAGCACAGGGGAGTGTCCTCTCCCACCTCCTCCTCCTAGGGAGGGGAACTTGCTCCCTCCAGGCACAAGCAACAACCAGCGAATCACGCACAGGCCAAACTTTGCCTGAAAGCTTCCTACCAAAAGCCACAGAACACCGGCCTGTGACTTTGACCCTTCTAGCCCACAGAAATAACTACCCTCACTTTATCTCTCTGTCTCCCCACTGCACTGGAATGGCTGCAATTTGTACTCAAAATATTTGATACAGTAGGTACTGTACTATTACAAAAACAATATGCACTACCAGTAGAATTCTCACACATATACATGTCTTAATAAAAAAATTGAAGTAATTTTCTTAAATACAGCACATGATTTCAACATCCAGTATACATAAAGATTTGACATCCATAACTGGAGTAGAGTTTCTCTGGTTACAGATGAATGCCTCAACTCATAAACTTAGGGCAAGTATCATTCTGCACTTTCCTCGATCCCTCATAACCACATCTTCAAAACTGCAGATGTTCTGCAAGTGCTAAATGTTCCCCAAAGCACATTTTAATTCTAAACACGCAGGATACTAAAGTGACAATGCACACCATTTTTTTAGCACAAAAAAAAAAAGTTATTTTCTTAAAAAAGGGAGCTGTCTTTTCATATTGTGATTTTTATAAGAATAAACAGATGACAGCCAAAACTTTCATTGATCAAGAGTTAAAAAAAAAAACAAAAACAAAAACCAAAAAACATTAAAACAAGATAAAAAATAACTGCAAGATTGCTCAATTATTAGATAGGAAAATATCCTTAGGCTCCCTTCATGTAATATATGAAGAACAATAAATGTCAAGGTTTAAGCAAATTTGTTCTTTCCTGTAAATATCAACTTAGGAAAAAACTGGTGATACGAATGACTAATTACAAAACTCTCCTGCATTTGGATGATATGCCCATTTTATTTCTACCATTCCAGCTAAGCAGTGAGCTCAAAACCCTGAGCATTCACAATGACAAGAACAAAATGCCACACAGGTTAATCCTAAAACCGCAAACCTGCCAAAACACAGTATGTTCATTACTCTGACTATATTTCCTAAACGTGCTCCCTGGAACAGACAATAATTTGACCTACCACGACTTCCAAACCAGACAGTAACCATCAACCTTACAATTGCTGATTCTCTGTAGTTATTCTCTATTATTTCTGTAGAATTCTAATTATTTCTACTTCTACTATTAGTTCTATATTCTGTGTGGTGAGGACAGCTTTATATACCCGTATCATTGTCTTATTATATACAACTTGGCACCTTCAAAAGAGACCCAATTCTCCTTCCTTGGACAGATGTAAAGATTTTTATTCCGTAAATTCACTTTTCCTGCAATTCTGGAAAAGAAAACCGTGGTTAAAACAGGCAGAATATACTATTTGTTTTAGCTGCTAAATAAAACAATTACTATTGCATGATGTACATAGTCCTTCATGATGTAAACTTCTGTGAATGTAGCATTAACACGTAGTCTTTTATTAGCATAAAGAAGAACAAAAAAATGCAACAGTTATGACAACACACATGTTTTAGTGTCCATGGCAGAAAGGCAGCTCAGAAGTGTGGTACGCATTCTTAAAAGGGGTGAAGAGTAACTGCTCTACAATGTGTTATTTTGGTACATGGATTGTAAAGCTGAGTTTAAAAAAAGCCCTCACAAATTACCTAGTGATCTGTCTTCCTTTCACTACGCCAGATCCATTCCTCAGTAACAAGAGGTATATTTAGAGCTTTATTTGACTCAGCAGACAATTGTCTGAGTGTTCTCTTGTATTTAAGATACTTAAACATACAAGAGCAGCACATGGAAACTGACTAGAGTTATTCAACACTTGACAACACACAGCAGGAGAAAAACACGGTGGAAGTACTACTGAAACAGCAAGAAGATTGGAAAAGCTGGAATTGAACTTTTCCCTGGGTTTTTCTTTAAGAAATCACAATGGTAAAATTTACCAGCCTGAAAATGCCATCATGACACTTCACCTAGTGAAATAAAATAACAACCCACACCATAGTGCATAAGATCCTGAATTCTTTACTTCTGGGGGAAGAAAAAACCAAAACATCATGACAATGGATGCCTAAAATAAGGGGGAAAAAATAATGAAACCGTTTCAAATAACTTTTACCAACCTAGAAGGGCAGCTTCCTTCTGCATTCAGCCGCCTCCATCACGCGGTTAAAAAATGTTTTTGTTTGCAAAAACTCACGTCACGCCACGACAGCCTGAGCGGCTCCACCTGCAAGCACAGCTCAGGCCGCCGCTGTGCCGGAGCATCGGCGGCACCCGGTTCAGGCACGGCTCGGCCGACCGGGACACCCTCCCGGCCCCGGCCGGAACCAGGCGGAGCTGCCGGAGCGGGCTGCGCTCAAAGCCATCCCTCAAGGAGAAGCGCTCGCAGCGCCGCTCCGCCCCTGCCGGCAGGGCCGGCGGGCGGGCGCGGCCGGGCAGCGCCGGGGGTGCGAGGGGCGGCGG
>VZTI01002070.1:1986549-2019125 GCA_013397865.1 Struthidea cinerea | reverse complement strand
GGCCAGCGGGGCGCTCGGCCGCGCCGGCCTCATGGGCACGGCGCGCCGCGGGTCCCACTCGCCCAGCTCCGGCCGCGACCCGGCCACCAGCAGCTCCGCGCCGCCCTCCGTCACCCGGGCGGGCAGCACCACGCCGAAGCGGAACAGCATTTTACCGCCGCACAAAGAATGTGTTTTAATGAAGAGTTCTGCTACTGCTGCAGCAGGGCCGGGAAAGGAGCCGCCGCTGGGGGGCCGCCAGGGCCCGCCCTTCCGCCGGGGCTGGGGGCCGGACACCGCCCCTGCCCCTTGGCTCGGCGGAGTGCGAGCAGCGGCGCCTTCGGGCGGGGTTGTTCGCGGTGCGGTTGTTTCGGGCGCTTGCCTGCCGCACGCACGTAGCCGAGGGAACTCCCCCTCCGAAAGTACCGACTGGGAGTTCAAACAACACCGACCCCCGAGCGCCTCCTAAAGTGGGGACTGGGATGGAGAATCCTCCCTGCAGCTAAACACTGGCTCTCCTGGTTGCCAGAGGCTACGCATCACGTATGCTGATTTGAACAAGGATTATTGCCGCATTAAAGGAAGCCACTGCAATTACTCTGAAGAGCCCAGGCTTAATTTAGCGCAGCAAACACATCATTAAAAATTGCCCTACGTGCAGCTACAAACAAGGACTGGCTGCAAATAACGCTTTAGTGTTCACGATGTTTGTGACTTCCCTGCTGACAGACAGCCAGTCGTGGTGAGCAGAAATGTGAAATTCTGAGGGAGGTTAGAAAGCTTTTTTAAAAAATCTGGAGCTCACTGCACGCATTCTGTTTACAACCAGAAGGGGAAAATTTGGCAACTCCTACGTGTAGCAATATTCAGGACTTACAAAGACTGAGGAAGAGGATGCAATCCAACCATTTATAGGGTGGTCCCTGCTTGAATACACCCATTTCAGAAGCTTTTAGGGACAGAAATAGAGGATTGGTAACTTTATTTAGGTCAAGTTCTGGGAACAGGATGAAGGCCTTTCAGTGAGTCAAAAGAAATCCTGCCTCAAAAGATGTCTGTTTGTTTCCTGTATTCAGGGGTGACGACACTGAAGTCTATGTGCTGCCAAATTTATTTTTAAGAGTGCTTTAGCTAATTTTCGCTGATACTCACTGAACTTGTGAAAGTTATATGCCACCACTTTTCCAGACATAACCCAAGCTAATGGAATTCTTGCTGTCCTCCATTTCTGCTAGCAGCCGTGTTCACTGTAGCAGTGCTGCCATTGTGGAACAGTGCATTACATTTTAATCTCTGTTTTTGCTCAACCTTACAGTTGAGCTACTCATACTCTATCTCATAATTGTCTTTCAAATATCTATCTCTTTACCATACACCTTCATTTTAGCAGCATGGACAAGACAGAATATAACAAGTTTGGGGTTTTATCCTAAAGCTCAAGCATGACAGGAGTGCTAAAACCACCCCAGCATATTGTGTCTACATAAAACCACATGCTTCTGTTCATTCCACTCACAGTCTCAGCTAAGAAACTGCAGGATCCAATAGTATGTCTGACTGACAGTTTAGTTCCTGGCTGTTGTCTAAACCTCAGTGTAAAGACAGACCAGCAACTTTCATCTTTGGACAAATACGAACTGCTTTATGCCTGTAACTATTTGGTCCTCATCTTAGACCTGTAAGCCTTGTGGAACAATAAAAGAATGTTCCATAGACTCTGATGTGTCAAGTACTATCTTTAAAAATAACTCAGTCAGTTTCTTTTCCAGAATCTGCCTTAATCCATTTTGAGGCAGTCAATATTGTGTGTTAGATTAAGGTTACAGATGACAGAAAGTGGCCAGCTTGATTTCCTGTGGTTTCCTCAAAAACCCTAGTGCAGATTAGGATTAGGTTGAGAGAACAACAGGAAGGGCAGAAAAACTGGATCTACTGATGGATCCTGCAAGACTGAGATAAAAACTAGAAATGTAGATTGGCTTGGGACATCCCATGGCTGGGGATAGTGGGAATAGAAGAGCGGTTTGTATTGGTGAAATTGCAGGCTGAGTGAGGGCTGCAGGCAGGATAAAATTAATTAGCATTAGATCTGAGACTGAGGAGCTAAAGGTAATATGTAAGGTTTGTGTTTAAGGTCAAGAAGCAAAGGCAAATGCATGTTTTTGCCCTGTTAGATTTGCATGGTCTATGATTTGTCATCTTCTAAACTGAAAGTTCAGCTGGAGTAAAGGCAGGGGAGGTGCGGAGGAGTTACATTTACTGGTAGTATTTGGGATTGAAGGAGTTGATGAAGTACTTCCACAGTTGAGCCATTGCCATAACCCTAAATTTAGTTTTTAAGTGTCACCCTAAGCCTCTTAAGGAATTAACAATAGTTTCCTTTGCCAAAATGACCTGTTATTCTAGTACTGCCTGGCCAGTGCTCTTCCCCTGCAGTCCTCAACACTATTCTGAAACCTAAAAGCTTTCCCTATAATCCAGTCATCTTTTACAACCATGAATTAAACATGACTATTTCCTTTTTTTTTTTCCACTATAGTAAGTCCTCATTCCAACTTGGCAAGCCTTACAGTTACCATCAAAAAGCTGTGGCATAAAGGGGCCAAAACCCTAATAATCAAGTTGCTTTTAACTGTCACAAAAACTATTGTCAGTTGTTGATTCCTATGGGAACAACCTACCATCTTAGTGGTCTGTCTGAATTGTAAAAATAAACGTTGTGCATTTGTGTTCCTCACAGCTGTTTAGGATCTCTCAGTATACTGAACTTACAGCAGCCACTTGCTGAGTGGAAGCCTCGACTGACCTCAAATCAAACAGTGAACTAGCAAGACGGTGAGGCTTAGTGCCAAGTTTATTTTAAAGCCTTCAGTTTATTGTTGCTGCTACCATCCCAGGCATTTGCTAAAGCTGTTTCTAACTGGCAAAAGGGGAATTGTATGAAAAAAAAAGCTTATTTTTTCACAACATTAGTGTGCAAGAACAGACTCTAGAGATCACAGTTTCTGCAAGAATCAATTGCTTTGTGGATTTCGCCTAAATTGTGCCCATACATAGTAGCCTTGTGTAATTTCCAGCTAATAAGCTGGTTTATTATCCAAAATTTGTGCAGGTGATGGGGATCTCACCAAGGCTGTGTACCAACTTAACATCAACCAAGAGTTATGCCTTCAGTTTCTGCCTAATGGCTGTATCTGAAAGGATTCTAGGGAAAAGTTTAAATGTCCAGAAATTGGAGCTGTGACTTTATTTGCAGACATGTAAAACACAGTAAAGGCATTTTCACTTGCTGGGCACTAAACTTTTGCAGAATCACAGTTCTAACTTTCTGCAGAAGTCCCTTTAATTTCTTATAGTGTCTCTTCCAGGCATAAAATTGTCATGATACTTTTGTGAACCTAGGAGTTTTGAACCATTTGTTACAGTCAAAAAAACTTGGGTAAAATATTGCTGGCTGAAATTTTAGTGAAGACGGTAGTTGAGAAGTTTGACAATATACAGCAGTTCAAAATTCAGCTTTCCAAGTGGAAAGTAATGTTTTTCTTCACAATGTTCTTATTTGAAAAGTGTCTACTAGGTATAGAGACAGCACACAGTTACCTGATCAATGTGAACACTACTAAAATGACAGATGAACTTAATAGTTCCATGTTGAGGTAGTGTACTGTGTCTGCAGTGTATGTGTTCTTTTCTATGATTCCAAACTTTTACCCCATGGCCCAGTTTGCAGCTTGGAACAGCTTTATCTGTTTTTGCTGTACAGTGATCTCAAATGATAATATTTCCAAGTAGGGAAATCTGTAGTGAAGAGAGTTTGAATAACAAAAACAAAACACAAATACAGAAGGGATCTGGTTGGAGAAGAGGGGGGGTGTCCCTGATTTCAAGTTGTGGGTGTTGTTTAGATTAGCTGTGCTCCTTCCTAGACTTTCCTTTCTTCCCTTTTTAGGTCATTTTCTTTCTTGTAAAGATACAGACAAAGTGTTACTGCAATTTCCAAATGCTTCTGCTAATTATAGAAAAGAGAAAGGCAGCACATGGTATGCAGTCTTGCTTTTAAAGAGGCAAACATTTATATTATGTGATAAGCTGATTTAGATGTATTAGTGATTTGGGTAAAATGTTCACTGCTGAAAAAATTAGACAGCCAATATCTCTTCAAAGAGATTGAGATAAACTAAAAAGAAACCCTATTCTAGTGCAAATAATTTAAAACCACTGGTTTAAGTTGATTATGTTGATTAATCTAAACTAATCAATCTATGGACCCAGATCTTCTAATTGAATTCTAACTGTCCCTCTCATAACAATTATGATAGAACTATGAACTAATGCTCTCACCATTAGTTCTAATTTGACAATATAGCAACTAAGAAATACCTTTATAGTCTGAAGACTGAAAGAAGACTAAGAATTAAAGAACTTGTTACCAGATAAGCACTGTGATTCATAATTTTTAGTTTTAAGTTGAGCTATGTGAGAGCAGTGATAACTGCATGCACCATTTTAGCTGCTTATTGCTAGGAGTAGCCTTTTGTGCAGACTAAGCTCCAGAAGTTCTGTCAGAACTGACCATTTTAGGAATTGTGTTGGAAAATTATACTGCAACAATAGGTAGGACACTACAGGAGATGGTTTCCACTTTCTGCATGGGGGTTTATGCAGCATGTTTTAAAAAAAGTATGTTATTTTTAGAAGTAACTAGGCAGTATAAATATGCAATAACATTACAGTAAACATTACATACAGGAATACATACAGGAATAACTGATCTAGTAGGTTTCTTTTTTCAACATCCAATGAAGTTGTCTCTGCATCCTGCCCAGCCTGGTACACATTGGGAGCTGGAAAAAGTCCTGATATATTTCAGCACAGGGCCCTTTCAGGATGTCCTATCAGCCTCATCAATGCCCAGAAATAACAAATATCGCAGACTAGTCCAGCACATGGCTCCTTTCCTGCTCAGAGTGAGCCACACAGTTTTTGGAGGGATGCTCCAGGCCATCTGTGGTGCATTTGCACTGGGATGCTGTGTCCCAAGCAAACCCAGAGTTCTGGTAGCCCTAGCAGGAAGCTGGCTCTTCTGCCTGGCACAAAGGGACGAGAGAGGCCAAGTGCTTACTTGGAGATCAAAGTACCTTGAGCTTATGGAGTGAAAAACAGTATGTAGCAGTAAATCACTACTCATTGTAATTCTCATTATAAATATCAACTCATTATAAGCTTCGTTTCTGAAACCAGCCTTTTACCATCAATGTTATATCAAGCTTCTAATTAAAATATCTGCATCACGGAAAAAAGAAGTGTTTTGGCTGTTTAGAAACAAGATGGTGTAAAAACTAATACTTGACTGTATGGAATAGCAAAACTTCATTTCATTAGTTAGGAGAATGCAACCTGACCCAAAACTTACGTGCAATGTGATAGATTAATTTTTAAGTAGAACAATGTGCCTGCCTTTTTTCTGTGGACACTTAAATAATGCTTCCACTTTCTAAAGCAGATGCTCACAGATCCTAATAACTGTGCTCCAGTCTAATGCAACCTCTGTACCTGTGCAGGGTTGCAGTGTTCTTGGGATCCCCAGCAAATTACTGATCGATAGAAAGTCCCTATATATTATACTCCCGGGACCATTTTAAGAAAAATTTAATTGTTTACTTTTCATTATGCAGACTTTTTAATTGCAATTGTTTTATGTATGACCAACAAAATTTCAGGAAGTCGCACACAGCATTAGATGTTGAGTCAAAGGTGAGAGAAGCAACCATGGGAAAGAAAGTTGGACAAGCAAACTTTCTCCTCAATATGTGCTTAAGCAATAGGTTTCTAGCTCCAAAGCTGACTGGAATTTAATACACAGCCTAGAAAAAAATTGTAGTCTTGCTGAAAAGTCTGACTAGATTTTAGGTAACTTAGAAATAGAACCATTTTATTGTATAATGATTAAACGGCTTTGGAACAAAAGCTATTTGGAACAGTAAAGAGAAACCTTTACTGTTTTTTAAAAAATTAAGCAAACACAAATTGAAGGATATTATCCTTCAAGCCATGGCCCTGTATCAGAAAAGGGAACAGAAAAAGATGAAATGTAGAAACAATTATTCTTTTAAGTATACAATTCTCAGTGGTTATTATATACTCCTCATAGTACAAGAAATCAAACTTACTGGTGACTGACTGTACCAATAAATGTATTTTTCCAATTCTATTAAAAAAGTAAAAACAAAGCCTTTTTCTTAGACTGAAAGTGGATCAAAAAAATAAATCCAGAAATTATCTTTAGAGCAACACATTATTTTTAAGGTCTAGGAAAAGTGGCAGCAGAAATAAAAAAAAAAAATTCAGAAACCACCCTGCTCCCTTACCCAGTAGTCCCACCATATACGAAAAATAAGAAGAGGTTATATCACCAGCCAAATCTAATAAAACAGAGATTTAATGCTCAAGTATATAACAGTGTACAGAGTATCTACTCTCTTATCTTCTTTCCATATATGAATCTGTTGCTGTATCACTGCATCAATACAACATATTGCTGCTGCTTTTATTCTTGGTTTCATGTATTTACCAAATTTTCCAATGCACGTCTCTTTATTTTAAAGAAACTTTATTTTGGCTGATTTGGCAAGCTTCCCTAAATTCATTTACCTGGCACACAAATAATCCTTGCTAAGAAACAAACACTACTTTCATCGAGATACAAAGAAACCCTTGGAAATAGGAATTGCAGTCTAGAATGAGAGTGTAAACAGCCTGCAACTTAGCAACCTTCCACAGGCCATGGCAACAGCTTGCAGCCAAGAACCAGATGTGTATGACATACTTTGCGGACTAGCTCATAGACAGGGGACTCCTGCTACTTAATTTGGTGTGTGTATGTTGTTGTGTACCATAGTAACCTGTTTCCACATGAGCTCAAGTTCTCACACAGATGCCTCCCCATTAGCACAGCCATCCCTCAAGGTAATGCCACAGAAACCACAGCTGGCTACTCCAAGCTGTACCTGGCCCCTAAGTCAGCAGCTGACCACTTGGTTTTTTCTTCACCTCTTTTGAAGGAATAACAGATTTTGAAGATCAGCCCAGAACCATTTCAGTCATGTTAATGAACAGTATTACAACAGCCTCTGAAGTACAGCACACACTTCAAATATTCTCCATGTAGAACTACACTTGAATTACACATACATTGTCTTGAACAGCTATGAGAACACGTGACGTTTCAAATGACATTATCTTTCTCAATGCTTACTTTTTATTCCTTAGTGAATGGAACTATAATTATACAAGCTTTCTGAAGCTTCTTACATCTGCTCCCTCTGAAGTGGTTTTCAGTTTACTGAAAAATAGCACTGAGATCTAATTCTTAGAGATTCCTTCTTGGTTTACTTTTATACATTAAGTAATCTGCACTCTTCCATAAGCACAAATTCTCAAGCCAAGATCTTTAAGGCTTAGTGCTATATAAAATATTGTTGCCAAACACCTTTCCTATTCTGGGATAAATCTAAATAGAAAAGTTAACAAATTCATATATTAATAACAGGCATTAATTTGGCCAAAATTGCATTATTCTCAAGTATTACACTCATGACCTCAAATTCCAGGTAAGGGGAATTATTTTCTTAAATTACCAGAATTATTTTTTGCTTGATAGCAAAACCCTTGTCGTGAAACTTGTAGAATAAATCCTGATCTGATCTCTCACTTTTTAGTTTCCTGCTCATAAAACAATGTAATGGGGTTTTTAAAAATACATTGATACAGGAATTGTTGGAACTAGTTCCATGCAAACTTCAAGCACTTTTGAGTTCCTGCCAGCCAACTAACAACTCTTTGTAGCATGTACTAGAATATCATGTTCCAAGTTCTCAAGAACTTAAAGAACAGGTTTTTTACACTGCACACATTTTTGAGTAATTTTAATTTATTACCAAATACAGCTATCCCAGTGGATAAAATGTTTCTAAGAAAGAAAAGGCAAAGGGAATAGAGCTGTTAGACTGATGTGATGGCCAGTCTGGATAGACAGGGGCAGCACAGTGAAGCACTTGATGTGCCACTATCAGATCTCCTTTGGAAGCATCTACATTCTGAATGAAAGCAACAATGAAACTCTGCATTTTCATTTCATTTTGACTCTGAGTATGAATATGCAAATAATAATAAAATAACATTTTTTACCTTAGTGATCAATGATACTGATAATCTTAGTGTTCACTACCCTGAACTGCATTAAATGACACATAAACTATCTTTCAGCATTTTGCAAAGGCTGTGGTGTGATAACTCCATCTGTTGCTTCCATAATCAGAAATTCTGAGAGTATCACTCCTGGCCTAATGAATGTAACTGTTGTGTTATTGCACAGTTCCTCCTCACCAGGAACAAGAGTGTATTACATGAGGTATTATTGACTCTGGGTTCCAAGTATAACAGAGCACTTGTCTTATCACCTTAGCTTTCTGAATTCCCTCGCTTTCAGCTGTACACACATTGCTTTCAAACTACATAAATTCTATCAATATAAAATAATAAGCTAAAATAATTGACAGGGCTTCCTTCAACTCTATTTCTAAAGAGTGATTATGCACACAAAAGGCACATTTAATATTTGCACGTTGATCTCCATGCTCCCTTCATTACTGCAGATACTTGTTTGTCTGTATCAGCCATCCTCCTGTGGGTTGGAAGTAAACAGTCTGGCAAGTTAACCGTGTCAATTAAAAAAAAAAAAAATCAAGCCTGTTTCCATGTATGACCAGTGGAACAATCCATGCTAAAGCATGGTCAAAGCCAAGCACTGCAGAAGACGTGGCAATCACAGACCTATCCACATCTGTATAAAACAACCATCTGCAGCACAGCAACATTGGTGTTTGATTCCAGAAAGATCCCATGCTGAACAAGCACGAGACTTAGACTTTTTTAGATCTAATGCTGCAAGAGCTGAGCCCATCATTATTTGCCTCCAAGAACTGAGCCAAGGTGGCATATTGTGTGGTAACAACTCAATTATATCTACCTTCTAATGCTTTTCCTTTTAATATTTTTAAGGAGAGAGACAAACCAGTATTCATATCATTCTGGTCTCCATGTCTTTGCAGGGAAAGTTAAACCAATCTTACTCAAATGAGGTTCTCTAACATTGTTAAAAACTAAACCTCAAAAGGTAGGTTTTTCTTTCTTCATATTTAAAAAGCATGAAATAAAAAGCACTGACTGTCAGTGCCTTCATTTGCTAGTAGAAATATTCAAAGTGACTTTAGCAAAACCATTATTTTTTGGAAGTTGAAAGCTAAGATTTTATGAGAGGTAACAGATAAATCCATATCCTCCTTTGATTTTATCACCACATAAAGGATTATGTACCTCTGGAAACATATTATTTCATTTTCTGTGCTTTCAGACCATCTATTTTAAGCCATGGGTATTTAACATAGGTGCAAGTTTTAACTTAAGATTTTATGAAAATAAAATTGCTGTTTATAAAGCTATGCAAAATGGCCTTTTACATACATAATTTATGCTAATATGACTGCAGATTAAAAGTCTCAGTGGGAACAGCCAGTGGGATATTATTATTTTTGGAACAATGCCAAGAAAATAACAGAAATTAAGAAAAAAGTTAATATTGCAAAGAAGCTGTTCTCTGTCTGAACGACGCAGACACCAAGAGAAACTGATTCTTTTTCTACTGCTACCCTCAGCCATGTTTTCTGCAAAGCTCTGTGGATTTCATGAAAGCTCACGAACAGTCAGCTCAAAATGTAAAGGGGACTATTAAACTTTAGCTACTGATTTGGATACTAAATACTTTTTTTTTTTGAAAATTGCAATTCTCTGCCATTCAGAAATGCTTGCAAATACAACAGCTTTTTCCTTAGGGACATGTCATTGACTAGAGACCTATAAAAGGGAAAGCTACTCAATTGTTTCATGGCAGTGGACTAGAGTGATGGATGAATGGCACATTATTACCTAGAAGGGCTTATTTCAGACCTGGAGAGTTAGTACTTTGGTTTAGAACTGAGATGTATTGTAAGCAGCAACCCATGTGACCTGGATTAGAACAGCCTGAAAATTGCATGGAAGTTAAATGAATCCACTCATTTCCCCACAAACAGCTCTTTATGTAAATTTAGAAATAGTGTTGACATATGACAGAACATGAATATGTACAAACGTCTATGCCATGAATAACACATAAGCTAACAAACTTCAGATTGTTCTACTGAGACCAAAACCACTCAAAAATCTGTGAAAAGTTGTTATTTACATAATACATCCATCTGGTGTCACTTTTCACAAGTTACTAGTTGTCTTTCCTAAGTTCTGCTAAGCTTTATGTCCATACCACTAGAGAATGAGTGATTTTACATTTATTATTCTGTATTTATTAATATTTGCTTTGCTGTAGCACATCTTTGTTCAAACATTACTACCTGAATAAATTCAAGGAGATAGAAACCAATTCATTTGATATATTGATCCAACTAAGCATAAAATTAACTCTACATGGATTTCAAAGAATTACTAGAGTCATACAGCTTTAGCATCTCACTTCACTTAAATGTGACTACATCTATATGATCCATATAGCAATAAATAGTGATTTTTCTTTTTTCCTTACCCAATTTGCATTATGGGTAAGTTCATGAGAACAATTGCGATTACAAGCTGTGTGGTCACATGTGTCTGGGGGCCAGTTACCCTTACCACGGGCAAGTCCCCACAAAATGATCCTCATGCAAATTTCAGCGTGAGCACAACTCTAAAACTTTACCTCCATGGATACAATTAGTCACTCTAACCTGGTCAAAATGGAAGAAAAACACGCTCATATGATCTTCATGCAACCATAAGGTACCGTGCTCAAGATCTGAAGTCGCATAGCATGCATCAGTTGGCCACTTGTTAACTTTTCCCTGAGCTCTGCTAGGTTACCACAGCTGCCAGGGAATACTCATTCACTTCGTGTGTTGTTCTCACTAAGTACCATAGCTGACATTAAGTTGCTCAATTTCTGCCAACCTAGAGTGGCTTAAAGTTCAAACAGAATGTTCCAAAGGCAGGCTGTGCCCTATCTTTAGAGAAGTAGTTTTTAAACCCACTTTTGCTGAGAGCATACCTGTGGTCAGAGCAAAATTAAAGACCAGTTACAATTTATCTTAACTGTCAAAAACATAAATGATTACATGTTCTCCACCTATTTTGATGATTTCTTATTTACATTTTATTTCATCTCTGGATGTTCTGGCCAATCTTATTTACCACATCTCTGCACAAGGTAACTAATTCAAACAGGTTTCTCTGTGTAATGTAGTAGAAATGTAGTAGCTACAAAACCTGCTCCTGTGGGGGCTTTCCATAGACCACAGCTTCCCTCAAGGTAGATCCACCTGCACCCCACGTGGGGTCCTTCACTGGCTGCAGAGCTGATACTTGCTCCTCTGCAGTCCTCCATGGGCTAGAGGAATAACCCCAGTTACCATGGTCTTCTCCACAGGTTGCAGGGGAATCTCTGTTCCCACATCACGGACCTACTCCCCCTGACTCTTTGTGAACAGCAGGACTGTTTCTCTCACACTTTTGTCACTCTTCTCTCACAGCTGCTACTTAGTGTTTTTCACACTCTATTAAATGTTTTCACAGAGGCATCACCAGCTTCATTGATGGGCTTAGCTTTGGCTAGCAGTGGGGCCGCTGCAGAACCATCTAGAACCAACTGTGACCAACATGTTCGGTCTCTTCTCACAGAGCTTTCTCCCTCCCAGCCCCCTGCTACCAAATCCTTGCCATGTAAATCCAGCAGAGTCCTGTTCATGCTTTACACCCTCAAGAGGAAGACCTTTGTTAATTTACTTTGTGATACCTAACCTGGCACACATTCCAAATTACTTCAAACGTGAATACTTACGCATAGAGTTTTAAGTGTTCTGGATTTTTTCATGTTAACTTCCCTGCTAAGTATAAAAGCTATTTCTCCTATGAAACCTGGACAATACTTGAAATTAAACATGAAGTGCAAAACATAAAACAGTGACATGAGGTGAAGCTCCTGTAGATTCAATGTGACTCCTAGAAAACAAGAGCTTCAAGATGGTATTGACAATCATGTAAGAACCATTCTTCTCCCCGATCTTCAATATAGGGTTGTATCCTAGTTTGGACAAATTTGGAGGAGAATACCCTCTGATAGAAGTCAGGTCACAACCACCCCTCCCCCCCAGGTTCGGGAAAAATTTTCCTCAAAGGAAAGTGAAAGAGATAAACTATTTATTTAACAAACACACAGGTGGGGAATAATAATGCTAAATAATGAGATCCCTCTCTCTGTGGAGAGAAAACCTGAGAAGATTTCAGAGATCCTCTGTAGGTGCGGTCTCTCCTCCTCGGAGCTGGTCGGCGAGGGGCCACCCACCCCGGGCCTCTGGGNTAGGAAAACGAAATTCAACCCTCCGTCTCTCGCTGGGAGAAAAAAGAGCTGAAAAAAAAAACCAAGGGTACCGCAGGAACAGAGGAGCGTATCTCCGTGTCCTTGAAACAACTGCTTTGAAACGTTTTTTGTTTTCTGTCCTTCTCAGGCTCAGTTTAAAGACACAGAAAAGGTTGGTGGGCATAAGGTAGCGATAGGGGATACACATTATAAAGTCACCCCAAGACAGGTTGAAAAGATGATCTCATTGCATCTGATGTACACAATAACCACCATCTTGGCAAAGACCCCCTACAATCATGACAAAGATCAGGGGTACAATATTGTACTTAAACTGTCTCAGCCCAACAGACACCTATAAACGCCTTGAGATTTCTTTTTTCTCCAGCTATTTACATAGTTCAACTAGTCAAAGAGAATACAAAAATCTGGATGGTAAAATTAGCAAGTCTGGTATCATTTAAGTTTCACTTGAAGATCAAAAGGACAGTAGAAAAGTTATATTGCCAATCATACAGCTTTTTAAGTGTTTTGTTTTGGTTTTTTCATTAAAAAGATGCACTTTCTTGTCTACATGCAGGAGATTTCATTTGAACAAAATATAGAAACTGAGTGTTCTATTTACTTCGCAGGCTCTCCTAACAAACATTAATCAATGCTGTTTATACATTAAAAAAAATACATCGCTGAGAATTTTTCCAGTTGTTGGGGTGGGTTTTTTTTCTTGGTTGGTTTGGTTCTAACCTTTAATATAAAGGCTTCTGTGTGTATCCAAAATGGCATCAGGTGAAAAATGTGATTACCAGTTGTAACTCCATTTAATTGATGTCAAAAGATGCAGGTCACTTGGACAGAGCCCAAAACAGATTTTGTTTTATCACAAAGTATGGATGCAATTTTTGTTGTATGCAATCCCATCTACTCAGTGGTTTTACTACATTGTTAATTCAATTGCATCCTACCCATCTGCATATTAAAAAACACATGCCCAGTGCCATACCACCATATAAAAATCTTCTTGCTTTTAAGTATAGCCACCTTGCTTAGGCAACAAGGCATCCAGTCATCCCTTCCTCTTCAAATACACAATGACGTGAAACTTGGGACAGCTGATGCTCATAAACAGCTGTCACAGTTCATAGCACTAGTATTTTACCTTAACCAAGGTTCAAATCTCTTTAAGCAGCACACTATTTCCTGTTTGCTGCAAAGGCCTCCGGAATCACATGTGGAACACAACTATATAATTACAATACTAAAGAGAACACAATATTCAGAAGATTACACAACACATAACAATCAAACATTAACACTTCTGAACAAAGTCCAACATAGGGTCATGTCAGGTCACTGATTGTTCATTTGCTAACCAGTCACATAATCAGATTAGTTTTGTCCTGCAGCCTACCCGTGTGCTATGAATACTAATGCAACCCAATTTTCATTTTACTAGCATAATTGCCTCCATTTAAATCACAATAAACTTGAAGGTAGCTTTGCTGTTACCTACTTGAAAACATGTTGGGGGAAAAAAAGGAAAATGTCAAATGAAATACATATATCAATCTATTTCTTCTGTTCCTTTTGCTAACATCTCGTAAAATTCTCGGTTCAATACTACGAAACTGAAACAATCTTGTAAGGTCATTTCATCTTTTCCTACTACTGTTTTCCTGCAGCTCATTCATTTTATGATTTAGTTAAATATAAAAATGTCAGCTGAGTTTAAGATGAAACTAAGCATCAGAACACTGAAATATCCTCAAGGTAGAAATTAAATTTTCCTGATTCATTGTACAAATCTAGCCCTATGTGAATTCATACCTAATGAAATTCTAGCTTTGTTATATTTTGCAGTTAAAATCATGTATGTTTATTCTGTATGCATTTTTTTCTACTACCTGAGGCTGTAAGGAGTCTGCATACCTACTGCTGCACGTGTTGCAGAATTTAGCTTGTCAAAATGGCAGAGGTGTGGACTTCTCTCATCATACTGCATCTAAAGACGATTAATAATGTTTTCTTGACTACCAAGCTATTAGTGAGCTATACTGAATGCTATCAGTCTTGCTCCTTGCATTCCCTAACACATTTTTGGTCTCTTTTTCTGGCAAATATTGATAAAAACCAAGCAGATGAATCTCTGTCTCTGAAGAACCTTATTTTTCTATTATTCATACCAAATACTGTCTCTGATACCACCAGCATGTAGAATCTACATCAAATACATACCTTGCATTCAGTAGAGAGAACTGCATTCAACTTAACTAATATTTGATTCAGGAATGCAAGCAGTGCTTAGAGACAGTTTACAACTAAAGCCCATTAAAGCACAAGCAGCAGCAGGACAACTCCGGCTATTATGGAAAAACTGATAAATCGCCACTGAAACACAGCTGCAGCATGCACAAGTCAAACTCCCAATAGTCTCACACAGTGTCTAAGAAGAGTCTCTCTTTGCTGGGACTTGATGCCAGAGTTATTCTATCTCTTCATTCAGTTTCTCTCTCCAGTTTAGATTACTGCTTCAATATTCACCACATGCCAAAAGGCCACAGTATAAGACTCCCATTCTTCAAACTCTGCTTTACATGCCATAACTTTTTATAAATCCTATCTGAATACTTTTTTCCTCAGTGCTGTAAACAACTGCTAACTTCTGCTCACGTGAAGATGATCAAAGCTGCCTGAACAGACATTCTGACTAAAGGAATTTAAATCTGATATTACAGCAGGTATTGAACTCTCCACTGAAGTTAAATCTCATTTTAGAAAATTACATGCAGAAGAGTCAGGAAGACAGTTTCAGCAGTAGTAATCTCAGAAAAACAACCTAAACATACAGGCAAATCCTCTAGAATACTTTAAGCATCAAGGAAGGTAAAGTGAAAGAAAAATATTTCCTTACACAGCAGAATATCTAATCCAGTTATGGAGATAAAACCAAAATGCGGTCTGTCTAAAAAGTGAAATAGTCACAAGTTTTTAAGGCTGAACTTAGTGTAGTATGGGTACCATTTTTATTTGTAAAGACTATTAGCATGCCAGTATTAGCAAATGTCAGGGCAAAATGTCCATTTCTGAGCAGTCTTCTATTTTAATGATGTTTTATGCTTCGCCATTCCATAAGCAATCTGAAACACAACCATTATCTACACACCCTAATTTTTTGTTTCTGTACTATTCTAACCAACAACTTTCTACAGAAAACTTTACTTACGAAACAACACATTGAAAATGTTCTTTGCAAACCAGCAGCATATCATATTGATCAGATAACCGTTCCAATTTCTTATTCAGAAAAATCAATTAAAACAAACCTACAAGCTACAATATATGTCTTCAATGTTATGTACTCAAATCTTTAATTGTGGAAGGGAGTCTATGCTGCATAATAGACCAAAGCAATAGAAATGGGTAGATAATCTACAAATGAATGACCAGTCTTCATACTGAAATGAATGTGTATAAATATTAATCACTTCCAAATTATCTAATGTTTGAATGTTTGTAAATAGTTTCCTGCATGTAACTTTATTTTTTGAGTACTTACTGGACTCCTATAAGCAGACACTGAGCACCATGCTTGAACACCAGAAGGCAGGGGATAAGCTTTAAAGAAAATACAGTCATACTAAAAGAGAAACTCCAAAAGTTTTATTAGAATTTCAACAGACATTGAAAAAAAATATTGCATAATGATTGAAAACATAATATTTTAAACAAAGTAGCAATGTGGTATCAAGTAAAAGAAAGACTGGAACAGCTGTCTATATATGCTGTACAGAACATGTACCAGGAAAGGGATACGACATTTTTAAAATTCAAGGGCAAATGTGAACAAGTCACATTTTGATAGACTGACTATACACCATAGATGTTTTACAAACTGCATGGCAGTGTTAAAAAAAAAAAAAAAAGTTTTATCCTAAGTATACTGTATTCCTGCATTTGGAGTAGTTTACAAGGCAGAGATGTTGTTTACAACATAGATATTTTAATAGCTCTGGATTCTCATAAAAAATAAACTAATTTAACAAAAAAGCCTGTATCTACATTTGAAAATAAAAGTGCACGTATTGAGAAATAGTGTTATTTTTTAAGAAGAGTACTTAAAAAGTTTATTTTAATAGATCAACAATTGATGATACTTTAGATGCAGTTCTGCACTGTGCTACAAGCGAAGTTCTAACACCAGTTCCTCCAACTGAACATCCTCTTTTCTGTAAGCACCAAGACACGTGCCTGCCTACCGTACTTATCAGGGTTCTGGGAAGTTACAAAGAATGTAGAGTACCAAAACCACCACATTGCTCACTAAAAAATACCAGTAACCCAAGACAGATGTTTTAAAGTAGATTTAGCCATAAATGCAAGCATTATCTCCTCAACATTCAGGATCCTTCCAGTCACACAAGTACTTTTAAACACTGGAGAGCAGCAGCAAGGAGCCATTAGAGCTAAAAGACAAGACCTGATGAAAGTCTCTCTCCTGCCTTGTACCGAAGAATTTGTGGGTAATGAACAATTCAGTGCATTCAAAGAACTGGCCTGCAGGTGTAAGATTCCTACCTAAGATCCAGTTGGTATAGTCAGATCTGTACTTGAATCTAGATTCTCCTTTCCAGATGACTGTGGTAACAGCTAAGAATTACTGCAAATGTTGCTAACTTCTGTAGAGGGTTTACTCCTTTCTTCTCTTCAAACAACAAAGAAGAGAAGCTGTGGAACGAGAACATGCAGTTTGAAGATCCAGGCAAAGCTTCTATTTGAGCTCTTATAATTTCAACTCATGGCACTGAAGAACTAGATTTTTTTTTTTTTCTGGGCACCTGTAGCACTCTGAATAGAAAAAAGGCAGTGACTGTTTAGCTGGACTGAATTCAGAATGGGAAATGCACAGATACCAAAGTTGTGAACTGCAGCCATACTAGCCATAAACAAGTGTCCGGGACAGAAATTACAAGTAATAAATTTAGCCATTTTTGTAAACATCTCCTTACTAATCTCTTTTTTTTTTCCTATAATGGAAATACATACTGTATTTCATTGTTCCAAGCTCTGGTCTGTTTCTGTTTTAGCTTTGTGGCACAGTTGCTAAGTGCAACAGGCTAGAAACACCAACAGTAATACAAACAAGTTGGAAAGTCAGTTCAAGTTATTACAGTTTTGCTATAACAGGCCATTTTTCATAGCATGTATTCTCTGTTCACAAATGCTTTGTAAGATCTTTTTTTATGGAAGACTGGAAGCAAATTGAAGTTATTGGTTTAACAAATGTGGTTTAACATAACATTTCTGATATGTCTTATGCAATTAACAAATCATGTCTCATCTTATGAAGATGATACATTTGCTATACATACCAGTAATTTAAAATGCTCCTTAAAAAGGCAGCATTTTTATAGACAAATTAACAGAAAAGGAGACAATACATCTCACAATACCATAGAACAAGTAAAGCCCTTTCATTAGCTGCATTATAAATTCATAACTCTTCATCACATACTTTGAATTTCTGACTGCTCAAGCAATTTAACCCTCAGCCAACTGCAGGACAAGGAAAAATTTTCTGAACATTTGACATTGATATCATTGTAGGTGCAAGAGTAAAAACTAGTATTCCATGGTTTTAGCTCTAAAAGTTTTGCTCCCAGAAGTAAAACAACTGTTCAGAGTTCAGAAGAAAAATAGCAATTGTTGACATGTCAAAACAAAGTTTACTAAAAATTAAGCTGCTGTAAATCTGAATTCACTTAGATCATTCCTAAAAAACCTTTTCTTAAAAAAAAAAGCTGATCCTAGATCACTTGTTAACTAGGAAGAACAGTAGAATACTGATTTCATGAGAAAAGATGTGCTTAAAAGCTGTGTTTGAGACATCTATTAAAAAGTTTTGAATTCATCCTTATCTTTCAAATATTTGGATTATAATTCGTTAAAAAAAAAAAAAAAAAAGTAGACCAGATACAGAAGGTACACAATTTGGACAGGACTTTTCTCTCACTACTAAATTCAGTGTTTCCTATCCAAACGTAGATACCATTTAGAGGCCATTTTTGAAGTGTTATCAGTCAACAGTAACATGGGCACCAGTGAATCAGAAAACACACCTTAGGATTTTGTTCTTAAATTATATAAGTTAGATAAAACTACCCTGTCCAGCAAGTTCCGAATTTTTCAAACGTTAAGGCAACTTTCATTACTTTCCAGCTAAATAGTATTATAAAAAATAAATGTCACTTCAAACCTTATATACACAGTGACAGCGTAGATTTAGCTAGAAAGTATCTTTAGTACATTAATAAAGTGTCTCGTAATATTACCGAGGTTATATCAGGTGCTTGAGTGTATGTGCAATTGGAGTGGCTGCAATATTTAAAGTACTGGTTTCAAAACAGAGCGCAGTGAACGTCCCTCCTTCGTGAGCTCTCGCGTCACACACATACATGGCAGCGGAACAGCCTCCTCTCTTCTCTCCACAGCATTGTAGCTACACTTCTTCAGGTGGTCAGCCATGCTCACGATGTCGGCAAACTTCCACTCTTTTACAGTACAGAAGGCTGTACTGAAGCGCCAAACCTAGAAAATAAGCTGCACTTAGGCTCACAATGTTTTAAGATACCTGAAGTCAGAGCAAGAAATTACATCCTTGTACTATAAAACTTTCAGGTAATGTTGTCTATAAATCACACTAAAAATCAACATGACAAAAATATACTATACAGAATTTAGCATTGTCAGTCCCAGGCTGATTCAGACTCCAAGACAACTGAACACTGGGAAGAAACAAAGGTAATGTTTTTTGTGTGTACAAAATAGATACAATTAGAAGTTAAATTACAAGGTATTGTAAGACCAACCACAACAATTTATTTCTTATCAACTTCTGCAATTCCAAATGAGTGTTGGAAATACTCTGCAACTTGGGGTGGGGAAAATGGTAAAAACTGTATTACACAAAGGTCATCCA
This sequence comes from Struthidea cinerea, assembly GCA_013397865.1. Classification (NCBI taxonomy): domain Eukaryota; kingdom Metazoa; phylum Chordata; class Aves; order Passeriformes; family Corcoracidae; genus Struthidea; species Struthidea cinerea. Next base: position 1,999,731 of record VZTI01002070.1, on the reverse strand, counting down.
AAGGTTTTTAATTATTTCAGTATTTAAGGCACTCAGTACCAAGGCAATAGATAGGATCTCAACAGGTTTGAAAAAAAAATTGCTGTAAACACTACACAGACAAGAAAAGCAAACTTTGTAGGCAGCTTTCCCGCTTCTTTCCCACTTCTACAGAATACTGATCTTAAAGCAAATCATGAAGTAATCTTTTAACATTTTAAAATATTGGAAAAAACAGAAGTTAATTTACTTACATCCAGCAAAAACTAGACAGACTCTACTTCTACTTCTCCAAATGTGGAGAAGACTGAGACAACCTGCAGCAATTTTCACTTTTGCTATACAATGATCTCTTTCTTGAAGGGTTATTACACCAAAATCCAGTAGTAACAGACATAATATTAAGAGAAAAAGCAGAAACAGGACCAATGTAATACTTTCAAGATAAAAAAACCCCCAAAACTTACCTTCTCTTTTACCTGCCAAGAACTTCCTTCTGGGTACTTTCTCTTCTCCCAAAGCAGTATCACCATTCCACGTGCTTGAAGCAAGCTTCCACACACATCTCTCATTAAACGTGACACTCTTGAAAGCTGACATAAACTAAAACCATCTAGAAAACTAGCAATGTGCTGCAGCACCTCAAAAGGTAGACTACTCAGATGGTCATTGTGTAGTCCAATTAAGCAGCTTTTTGCTGGTTCTACTAATACTGTGGATATGCAAGGCTGAACTCCAAATGACCTTAAGTGGCGGTCATGAATAATTTTTGCCCCTTGTGTTGAAGGGCAAAACCTTCGTTGAGAATATGTACACCCATAATATGCCAAAGGACACCTCTGCTCCATCCAGCCGTTAAGGCCAGCATGAATGTCTCCATGCACATTCTTAAAATGCGATGAAAATTCATTCCTTCTAAACAACTGTCCACAAACAAATGTAAACATTGAACGCTGTTTTGTTTGGTATCTAGCCACATATTCCAATACCAAATCCAATCCAAGGGTCTGGAATGGACTCGGATTTGAGAGCTGTGGGTTGGCATGATCACATGCAGAAGCTGAAGCTATTTCCCCCACCATTGTATTTGTGGCCAATATAGCAGATGGGAGAGAAAACGTTTGGGTCCCAAAGTCAACATGATACACATCGACAGCGCGACTTTCTGATATCCCCCTACCTCCGGGAGAGTCTCCTAGGCAAAACAACAGAGCTGCAGTGATTAGATCAATTCCCTGAAGACCCATAGGATCTTCTGTTATCTCCAAATCTGATGTATCAACAGCTTTGTCTTCTTTTGGTGTTGACCAATAGTGATTAACAAGGAATCTGTACGATCGATGCCGTAAAAGTGAAAAAGCATCTACGTTTCTCAATCTTTCTTGCTCCACTTGTCTCTCTAACATTTCTTCTTCATGAGCATTATGGGGAAGTAGTACCTGATTAACATTGCCATTAACTAAGCGATCAGCTGGTATTACTTCAACTTGTGCTGTTACAGGGAAGGAGCTGCAAGACTGTAATGCTTCATCATCATGAGATGCAGTACATTCACCATTTGCTACACTGGACGGTTTTGAATTAGATACACCAAAATCTTCACTGTGGTCCAACACCTTTGAACATTCATTTTCTACATGAAAGCCATTACACAAAAGTGAGGAGTTACTGAGGTTTAGATTTAAGTCATGGTTTTGCACTACATCACAACAAATATCACTAGAACCATTTTGCTCCATTTGTGAATTTTGACTCAGGCTATCAAAGTTAATTCCCCCAACTGCTCCTACATTATCTTCATCTGGATTTTCAGAGTCAGACTTTTTATCCTGAACAATGCCACTAGAAGCTTCTTCTGTAATCTTGGGATCTTCTTTCATGTCATTTGGTGAAATGCAGAGGTTTGAACTTAACATACCAATGTCCCTTGTAGCAGTGTTCAGGATATCCAGAGCAGCAGCTAAACTCCTCGTTGTTTCTACAGTAGCTTGATAAAGTGCACCATAGGACTCTTCATCTACAGGCATCAAACCATTGGTATGCACTGTATCGGGGGCACTTGATTTGACAGAGGTTTGCTCTCTGGATTCTGGTATTTGATCACCTGCTTTTGACATCATAGTTGCTACTTTAAGTGATTCTAATAACATGCGCTGGTCTTGAAGAGCTAAAGCCATATCTAGCTGCTCCACTTCATCAACATCTTTACTCAGGTTTTCATAAGATTTTCGGTCAGCATAACTGACTGGCCATCTATTCCACTCCATGGTACAACATACCACACTTGCAGGACAAACTTCTAGATGATCAGCAATTTTATTTCGGGCTACTATGAAGGGACATCCAAAGCCATTATTCAAACAAGGCACTCTTTCAAGTGGACATAACATGCGATGTTCCTCAGCTTTACATGAGTGAAAAACTGCTCCACAAACCAAGGGGCAGCCAATCAAATCACAGGAAATGCCCGGCTCTGGTCTGGTCATACAACGACGGCTGACACAGTTCACACAGTGTAAGTGTTGCTGATGTTCCTCCATGATTGTAAATCCAATTCTGAGGAAAGAGAAAGGAGACAACAGCATAGAATGAATATTAACTCAATATTGTTAATATTTACTAGCTACTATTTGTAGTTTTGCATCCTTGGTCAGTAGACATTCTAAGAAAACAAGTATGTAGCACCTTAATTCAAAGAAATGGTGCTTTAAAGTTCATTTGAAAATTAAAAATACACATTTGTATCAGAGTCCAGAAACACAGTCTATGTGCTTATTTACCAGCTCTAATATATGCAACTAAAGTAAAAATGTTGTATAATCCTTCACTCTGGAGTAGCCCTTTTTCCCTGCCCATTGCAAATAGATCATTCCATGTCCAATTCTCTAAATTAAACAGAGGCAACCTGTTCCCCAGGCTACCTGCTACCACCGAAGCTGCTGGCACCCTCTTTTTGCAGTTCTGTTTAAGGCAATCTGCAGCCTTCAGTGAGTATCTCGATTCCCTGTCAGGTCCCATTCTCTCCCCACTCCGTGCTTCTGACAGACTGCAGTGCTTTACAACAGCTCTTCACTCTTTTTCTTCATCTATAGCCTACAGCCCCTCCATTTTCTACAGTCGTTGTTGTACAAGGGTGGCAATTATACTACGTAATTACACTACACATTAAATAAGTCCTTTTCTTTCACACAAAACATTTGCATAAAACTTAAGTTGCCAACATGGTCCTATCTATACGTCCAGTTCAACCCACAAAAGGTAATTTTTTAATGCATCCTATGGCTGCCCTGATCACAACACCAGCAATTCAAAGTGTAAGGATATCAACAACTCTACATAACAAGGCCAAACAGCAATAAAAATCAAAATACATATACATCCATGGTGCAATCTATAATAACGCATTGATACCAACAAAAAATTCAATTCTTTGTTGTGGCCTGGAAAAACAAATAAAAAAGAAAGAAAAAAGAAAAAAAGAAGAGTAAACTTTGTGTCTTTGTATCATACTTTGAGAAAGTTTGGAACTGCTCTCTAGCTGGAGTGCAGGCCCACACAAGTTACCAAGCTCTCCCCTGTGCCCTTACAAACTCCTTCTCAGAAGTGATACCAGTAGGGATTAAAGTTCAGAGGTATCACAGAATGACTTGCACAGAGCCAAACCTCAAGAATACTGTTTCAAACATACATTGCTCAGTTCCATCTTTTCCTTACTCCTCACCCTCTAGCACTTTCCTTGAGAAATAAAATGCTCAAGGAATTTAAGATTAATAATAATGGTTCCTTATTCTGCTAACAAGTGCTCTCACACATTGTCTTTAGACTAAACACTTCAGTTTTCATGCATTAAACCTTCTTAAATTAAAATTACTCTAAACTATAAAAAGAAAACTGCTTAGTATCATTCCTTCTCATCAAACTGAAGGTAAAAGGAAACAAAAGTGCCTTTTAGACGTTCCACTTTAAATAATTTAAAGAATTTAAATAGAAATCTGTGTGACACTTCACTCACTTGTATTCTTTTGTAATGCTTTGAAATTCGTGCCAACTTTAAGTAGCAATCAGTGCTCATCCCCCATCCATCGTAATTTGGATAACTTAAATATTTTAGCCACCCACTCTCCTGAACACTTTTAACAAAAAAACATATGCGCTACACTTAGCAGGCAAAACACAGCTGAATTTCCCCCACCATACCTTAGCATTTATATACTAAGTAACAGTAAGTTTTGAATAAATTGTCAAGTGTATCAGTCACTGGACTCAGTGACTGACTTGCTCAACGTTTTTGCAAACCTCTCTGGCACACAACCTGTTTTCAACTTGCAAATTAAGTCAGATGGAATCTACTACAAAGAGATGAAACATGTTCAGTAAAGAATGAAAAAATTACTTCTCTGAAAATATTTTTGGTTCTTCCAGCAAAGCCCTCTCTGAGTAATTCTTGCCAAATACTGTGGCTTGTTGCTAAACCAAAGAAAATCTCAGAAATTTCCATCACTACTGAAACCAAAATACTTCTCCTCAAGTCAACAGGTGAGCAGAGATCACAAGGAAGCTCTCAGGTCGTGTGTATTTTAAAGTGTGTAAGACAAAATGGAATTACCACTGAAAAAGACAACTGCTAGTTTATAATGCCAGGGCCTTTAGAGAGCTCAGCCCTGTTTATCTATCTAAACAGAGTCCTGTTGTTCCCATAAAACAACAGCCTGCTCACTTCAAGCTGGCCAGAAGTGAGGCACTTGGAGAGCAGCATGCAGGTGCTTTAGGGGCAGGAGTACCTATGACTCTGTTAAGATGGGACAGTGTATTGCTAACTGGGCTCAGCTGCACAGGTCACACCTGCCCATGAGGGTAACCGAGATGACCTCTGCCTCACTGTGGGGGTTATGGATGCTCTCACCCTATCAAGCGGCTTCACCATCCACTTGACAGTATCCCAGGTGAAAAGAGGGCACTCATGTCATGAGCTGCCAATGTCCTCTACCCATGGGGTGGAAAAGCTGGGTACAGTCTGACAGCAGCCTGCGGGGTAGTGCTGTCAAGACTCAGAGGATGCCCACAGGAGCGGGTGTATTCCTCCATAGCAGCGAGGGCAGGCCTGGGCTCCCCTGTGTGCTGCCACTGCACGGCTCCGCGCTGGGCACAACCTGGGCACATAGAGTGGGTGGAGGCACACATCCATTCCAGACCCTCGTGGCTGGCTGCAGCCCATTCTTTACCAATGGTGACACTTGGACTTCAGTGGCAATTTCACATCAACACCATCAGATCATGTCAAGGTGTGTCGCACAACAGCAATTTGGGCCAAAATTTTACTGATTTTGAGCAAGGCAGACGAGCCACCTTCAGTTAACCCAGAAAGGGGACATACGTCAATTATGTTGGAAAAATAGCACACACTCTAAGCCAGCACTATTCTACTGCTTCTAGGCCAAAGCCGGCTCACATGCAACAGCTCAGAACATAGTCAACTGAACTCGTGTTTGCCTGCACCATTTCTGTAGACATACCCTAAATTAGTCAACCATCATTAAATACTATCTTTAAATAGCATGAGCTTACACAGAACATTCTATTAAGACAGTAAAACATCCTCCTCCCCAGCACACTATCTTGGTCTTTAAAAGTCAGATTGTGAAACCTGAGTTGCACAATGATACTGGCTTTTCTCAGGCTCCTGAACTCCTTTCACACATAAGCTAATATTGAAAACTTTATTATTTCATAAAAGCAAATAACATTTCAAAGTAACAAGGCAACAAAATCTGGTGAAAACATCAAATATCACCAACAGTGTATGAAAGCCAAAGCTGACACTAAAATCCCAAGTTTTATCAATAGCTAGATGCTAATTTGTTCTGTAATAGATGCTTCAGGTTGTTTTCATCAGGAAACAGTTATGCACAAAATCAATTAAATAGCTGAAGTAACTTATTCTCTCAGTTTCTATAAATAAGAAACTGGTCACCAAGAAGCCTGATATTAGCTGCAATTTACCTTAAAATTCAAATCCTTTGTCTCATTATCTAAATACATAATTTGAAATATCTTCAGACATCAGTAGACCTTCAGCAGAACATTCACTAAAATTCTGTGTTCTGCTTACAAGCCTTAACTCCTCAGCACCTGCTGCAAAACTTCAATTTAGTCACAATGTCACATTTTATTTATAGGTTACCACAATGTCTCTTTAAATGTATTAAATGTCCTTTTATGCATTTTTAATTTTAATACTTGAGCTTCAAAGTCAACAGCTGTTTTGGGCAGTCATGAGTTCCTAGACTGCTTGAACTACTTAAGGTTTCTGATATAAATCCATTCTTAAATTGCAAATTAAGTCCAAAGGAAAAAAAACAAATGACTCTATAAAACTGGTGAAATAAATGGATAAGACCTCAAGAATTAGCACACTGATTAATCAGCAAATGGCCATGACTCACTCTATTTTGTAAGCTAACTTTGTAAACCACAGAACTTAGCACCTCTTTCATTCATAGATTAAGAGCATTCACATATTAATAATTTCCCATTAAAGAACCATAACCAGTATATCATCAGTACTATACTGAGAACAAGAACCACCCTCTTCCCAAATATTGCCTTGTAAGGATAAAAACCTGTTGGGTGAAGGGCAGATAAAGAAAATTCTCGCCAGAGGTAACAAAGTCCTTTCATTTCCTCTAATACAGCAAATTAAAAGGGCGAAGAAAGAATGTCCTTGCTGACTTAAAGAAAAATACCTGTCATTAAAGCATGTACCAATAATATTTACAGTGTTTATATCCCACTGTGTTCCTTGTCACAATATGGTCAGAAGACAGTGTCAGATCAATGACTACAGCAAGAACAAACAGCTGTCCTTTTCTAATAGTGTAGTGTCAGCAAACAGCTTCAGTTCCTTCAGTTCAGGGTGCCTAAGTACACACACTTGACTGTTACTAGCAGAGAAACCTAAAAATACATCCCGTTCCAGTGAGGTGACCACTGCTCTCAGAATTTGTGCAATCACTTGATGTTATTGTACATACTATACAGTCAGCTGACCAAATCAGCCAGAACATGCTTTGAAAATCTGTCATAATTAAAAGGATTAAAATTCCAGCTGCTACAGCCACATGATTTCCAGTTGCTGTTGTAACACAAACATTAAAATAGCATAATAAGAGTTTCAGACTCACACAATGATTCAGCTGCAAGTGCAAGCTCTCACTTTCTTCTATACCACAAAAACTGTACTTAATATTATCAAACCCAAAGCCTGCTTGCTCACTCTCTCCTATAGGAATTCTTTGGGGCCAATAAGACAGGAAATCACTGCAACCATTATTGCTATTGGAGGCCTCCATTACTCAGCCACCTTTTATTCACCAAACCTACAAAGCTCAACTACCTTTGAGACTTTTCTATCAAATTCAACTGAATAAGCCAACAGGTTCCTAAATTACTGCTTCAAGGAAGTACAAGACTAGAGACACACAAGCTGTACCACAGGTTTAAACTCCCAGGAGCATCCAAATCCACCCACAAGCAAATACATGCAAACCATACTAAAAAATTCCCTTTTGTTTTGGACACTGTAGAAATGACAGCTATATTTCTGAATCTTCCATCTTTTATGCAGGTTTCTGTCAGGAGCTTCTCTTTCAGATGTCAAACTTAAATTCTCAACCTTACAAGATACTATTTACTGCCCCCCACCATTAAGTTCATCAGGACAACCCTGATTTCTGTTACAAGGCAGATCAGGGAAACTAAAACTATATTCAAAACAGTTGGATAGATGAGTGTTCACTGCATTGTCAAACATAAATTCAGCCACAACAAAGATTTTCCTTGGCTGGGAGTGACTGCATTTTCCTTGGCTGTTAGTGACTGCACACACTAAACATACTACAACAAGTCTACATTAATTTATTGTTAATCACTGAAAACATGAGAAGAGCTCCAATTACTAAAGCCCAAACTACTGTGTAAGTAGGAAGCAACTTCAACCATTATCATCACAGTCCACAGCTATTATTATGTACTACATAAAAGTGGCGGAAAAAGGTTATGCTCAAAACATGGCTTTTTACTGCAAGAAAAAAAAACCTCAGGGGGACACATACTTCTGGAAAGATTATAGTTTTATCAGTGGTCTAGCATTGAAGGAATATATACTAGCTGCTTTTTTAAGCACAAATCAAAATTACCTATCCACCTCACAAAAAAAAAAAAAAAAAACCAGACCAAAGAAAAGAAATCTCTAACTACAGAAGAAATAATCACTGGAATTACATGGGAGTGCAAACATTTTTATGCCAACCTTATAAAGAAGACTTTTCCATGTCTGCCCCAAATATCCTTTCTTCTTAGTGGCAAGCCATCTTCCTACCATTCAGAGAATACAGGGACATTACTTCCTCCCAAATCATTGCAGCCAAAAAAAAGAACAGAATTCAAGGGGAAAATGACCCAAAGCAAAACACTGCTTTGACTGAAGTGGACCTTCCACTGATGTCCTACGTGTCTGGCTGTGTTACATTTTAGAACAGAAGCTCTGATGAAATGACAGAACACTTTCTTCTATTCCTGTTAAACTCAGTTAAAGGAGTGCTAAAAATCAAAAGCAAAACTACTAGGTTTTTCTTTAGAGTACTTTTGTGACAGATCTGCCATGCATTCTTGCTTCCTTGACACATTCCCCAGAGAAGAAACCCAAAGACCTCAATGTGCCCTTGGCCACACACTGACACAGGACAACCGCACGAGGAACAGCTACACTTGCTGCATGGCTCAGGCACAAAAGCACTCTACCTGTTGAGATGGTGACAGGGCAGAATCAGCTAGAGAGCCAGTAGATTTCATGTGTAAAGCACTTCTGAACTTGAACACAGTGTGACTCCTCGATTGCTGCAGATTCTGCAAGAAATGAGATCAGAAGTAAGGTTTCATTTCAGGTGTAGACATTGCTTTCTGTATGTACAATCCCCTGAAAAGGCCGTGTTCTAACACTATCTGGGGCTACAAACATTGAAATTTTTTGTAGCTTTTATGGGAATATAAACAAGTTTTTAATAGACTTCCCAAGCACAACCTAAGTTCTGTCATTTTAGCATATTGCTAGCTGTTAGTCACATTGGATGGTAACCTAATTATATTTAAGGCTGTAAGAGATCATTAAAGGTTATTATTCTGACCTACTGCACTTAATCCACTGCTCTGACCACTTCAGGAAAAAAACCAAACTCGAATGAAAGATTGCAACAGCTGGAGAACTAGAAGAAATAAAGTTTGATTCTTTTACAAACTGCATTTTAGTCTAGTTAAAATGTGTCCATCATCAATCTTCATACATGGGAACTTATTAAGCAGTTTCTTACTATTAAAAATCTTTTTACTCTAACAAGATGCTTTTCTGTTCTTTCATGCCCAAGGATTATCACTAAAATTTAAGAGAGGTGAAACTGAGGTGATATGCCCAAAGGAACAATAATATTCTTATCCCAGTACCAACTCACAAATCCTCCAGAAAAGCAAATAAGCCATTCCTCAGAAATCAGAAACAGAACTACTGGAAAAAATAATGCATTCTGTATTACAGTAGGTAGTTTTAACCACCCAAAAGAAACCAAAAATAAATCCTTCTTACATAATATTTTAATTCATACATGCTGCTGCCGAAGAATTCCTGACCTCTGCATACTTACAGAAATCAGGCCAAACATCTCATTAATATACTGTTTCAGGTCTTACTACACAAGTTTAACCAGGTCCCATAGCAAAATGAGAAAACAACTTTAAAGTAAATAGACTATGAAAGCAACTTCTCTGCAACATCCTACGCTGAAGTGCAATCTCATGTATTCTGTACATAGCAAGTTATTTTTTCTGTTAAAAATACACTCTTGTTAGCAGACAATGGCCTAATATGCAGCAAAACAGACAGTACACACAAAAAAAATTAACAGACATCCCCACACAGATACCTTATCAGGTTACATTGAAGTAGAAATGACGGGAGTTTGTCCCACAATATTTTGAAAAATTTGAAGTAAAACAATATCATAAGACAGTTTTAACAACTTTAATCTATTCTATGTTCAGCTACTTCCCTTTCTTATCAAATGAAAGACACTTTTTGCAGCAAGTTAGGCTTTTCCCCCTTCCAAGCTGCCTGGTTTTAAAACCAACAAAACACAGACAAAAAAAATAAACAGTGAAAAAAATAGACAGTTTTAAATAAAACTACTGTCTAAACAAAACCTCAGCTATCTCAAATAGTTGATGACAGAAAGCTGGGAATATATCTCATAGCGAGCATGTTATACCAGCTCTTTCAGTATGTTTCTAACATGAATGAAGAACTGGAAAACAAGAACATCTTCACCACAAGTTTGTGCAGGGTTTTAGGACATACGATGATTCATCGATTTGTTATCTCTAATATCATTTAGACTGCCTTTTCCAAATGTCAACAGGCTTAATGCTATTTTTTTTTGCCCAAAGACTCCAGCCAAACGATCCTATCCAAACACATTCCTTATCTGGTGACAATAGTGACTCAGCCAAAACAAGGTTTTGTAAGAGCATTAAAGCTTTGCCAATAAAGCACACTCCTATAAAGATCCTATTTGCAATGAATCTATCACAGCAACAAATTACTCTGTCAAACAGGACTTTTGGAAAACTACAGTTCGCACTAGAGATGTTTCTAAATAAATAAAAGCCTGAACTTCAGCAAAACACCACCCACCTTCCAGCACCTCTGTAGCCAGGTCTGAACTAGGTATCACAATCAGCCTGAGCCACTACCTAAAGGTTTACATGAACAGCTGTAATTACACCACTCAGAAATTTACCTCACCATGCCTCTCATTTTCAAGCCTTAAGTTTAGACCTATCATTTTTTTATCATGATTTCACATTAAGAGCTTAGATCAATGTTGGACATTTGGTGAGAAACAGCACAATCAACTCAACTGCATGTTCTACTGAAACTGCATGTTCTACTGCAAACCTGCAGTGGTTTGCAGGGTACTGAAGCTTCAAACAGCATTAAGAGATTACTATAAAATTATAACAAGACACCAAGTGTCACATCAGAAACTATTAAAAACAGTAGCTTGCAAAGTAAGTCAGAATATCTAGAGCTCCCTTGCCATTTCAACTCTCTTGGCCTGTTTCAGACCAGTTTATATTACAAGACTTTTCAGTCTTTTTCCTTCATTCAATATTGAGACTAGAAAGTGTCCAGACATTTCCGACAGCTTACAGAGATTTCTCTGTAACCATCAATAATGTAAATATTTGTTTATTTGTGGTCTGTTCAGGAATACTTACTACCCCTAATACAATCTAACCATCTCATCAAGAGATACATTATTTTTATTCTTATTCTGCAGATAAGGTAACTGAAGGGAAATTGTCACCAGTACCATGATAACTAGATATGATTCCCTGCTCCCATCTCTATACCACTGGATCTCATTGCCAGAGGCAAACAGCATTTACATCCTTTTAGACAGAGCCCACCAATGAAATAGGTCTATCAATATGAGGGAAATCTTGTCACTTTTAGTTCAATTGGACTGAATGCAAAACAGGGGTTTCTTACACAGCTGAAATCTGCAGCAGCTACAGGAACTCATTTGAAGACTAATAACCATATGCTTTCTTCTTCACAAAGTTGTCGACTACACCCTCTGTTGTAGACACTCTTTATGACCTAAAAACCTGGCTGTCCAAAAACATGCATAAATCTTGTCCAGAAAGTTTCCAACCAGATATTGCTTGTTAAATGCAGCACTTATTTTGCCCATTAGACTACTAACATAGAAGTAGGAGGCAAGGGAAATATAACCCAAATTTAAGAAGTTAATTGAGTAAATGCAGAATTTAGTGCAAAAGAAAGAATGTTCAGGCAGCAGAGTAAAAACACTGCTTTTGCCTAACTTTTGCCCATTCTGCTGGGATTCTCCTGTTCTCTAACACCTCCTAACATTGGAAGAAAATGAGACAAGAGACCCCACAAAAAGTCTCATCTTGCAATACAATCCCAATCCACCCTCTCTAATCTATTTCTCTCTCGATGAAACTTGACCACTATGGAGAAATTACACACAGATATTTACATGCATACAGAGTGGAAGACAGAGTAAAGCTGCCAATGCATTTATCAGTATTCCAGGTACTCAACCTGCTTACCAACAAAGTTCTTCTAATTTTTTTTGTACTTCTGACAGAGGGGTGCAGAGAGGAAGGTCATAAATACCTAACATCCTCATCAAACGGGATGCATGAACCTTAACCCCCCCAAATCACAGCACAAGTTATGGTGTATCACATCAACGTGCAGCAGAAGGCAGCATGTGTCCAGGTGAAGGACTTAACCATTAAGTATTCCACGCCAATTCTAGAGAAAGCAAGGAAACATCTTGCCTTAAGTGCTAGCACAAGCAAGGTGAGGCTGTTACTTCTGGGGCACTGGGTTTGGACTAGTATGCTAACAAACACTTATCTGGCATATTAACATCATAATCAGCAAAAGGGAAACAAGGATTATTAAAAGCTCCTCAGCCAAATCCGAATAGAGCTTTACAGAACAAAAGAAAGCCACCTCTCCAGCCCACGGGTTGTTTCCCTTAAGAATTCTGAAGACCTACTGCGAACAACAGCGACGGTAGAACTTTTGGAAGTGAGGCCACACAACTGTTCCAATACGCGAGCCGTTCAACAAGCTGCTGTCATCTCCCTGTATGCTTCTGATTGCCGACCCGTGGGGTTACAGGAGTACAACCACACAATCCTCTTTACCTTCATAAAGGAGGGAAACAAAGGCTCCACCGCACGTCAAAAAACTGCCATTAAAAAAAGGAACTGCGAGACAAAACACCACCTATTACGTGGTCTGAGCACATCTACTCGAAATAACACAAACACGGGCGATCAGAGAAGGATTTCAGCAATACCTCTGGATTATTTGCTCTCTTCCCCCTCCTTTCACGCAGAAAGGGGACTCTCCGACTGCGGTCTCCACAGCACCAGGCAGACCCCGGCCCTATGCCCTTCCCACGTGCTATCGCGACACCCCGACAGCGCCGGCAGCACGGCGGGGTCAGAGGAAGCGGCCGCGGCAGAGCTCGGTCCGCCGCCACCCGTGGGCCCGGCGCGGGGGCGGGGCGGCAGCGGCCACCCTACATGGCCCGGCACGGCCGGCAC